>JACBKR010001696.1:0-40297 GCA_014218235.1 Colocasia esculenta | reverse complement strand
TTCTGTGGCAGATGCCTCTAAGTAGAAAGCCAATGACACATTGTCAATTTTAATGGTAGATGAATGGAAGTTTATTAGAAGATTTCACCAAGTAAATATTGATGCTGACATCAAGAGAAGGGATGCTTGTGCTAGTGTTAGAGCACAACCTATACTATTGGAGGACATCACAACACTCCAAGATAATGACCTGTACTTTGTAGAGATTAAGGCCAATCTAACCAGGGGCGGATTTCCTCATTAACTGAAGATGGAGACTATTGTTCCGGGATCGAGTCTGTTTACCCGACCATGCATAGACAAGAAACGATTATGGATGAGGCTCACCAGACCAGGTATACCATCCATCGTGGAACTACCAAGATGTATCAAGATTTGAAAAAGAGCTTTTGGTGGCCTAATAGAGAGAGAAGTGGCGGAATATGTCGCCCGATGCTTGACATGTCAAAAGGTCCAAGGCGGAACATTGAGACCCCGCAGGTAAACTCAAACCCCTAGAAATCCTGGCATGGAATGGGAAGGTATAGGGAGGACTTTATTTTCGGACTACCTAAATATAAAGGTGGATTCGCTGGAATCTGGGTTATTGCGACCGCTTAACTAAGTCGGCTCACTTCTTGCTGGTGAAGAATATTGTTCAGTAATTGTCTGGCTGCGTTTATGTGAGGAATAGTCCGATTACATGGAGTACCGTGTCTATCGTGTCTGATAGACACCCTAGGTTTACATCCCACTTTTGGAAAGGAACTGCATTATTCCTTGGATCTACACTAAACTTTAGCACGGCTTTCCATCCACAGACAGATGGTCAGACGGAGAGAACCAACCAAGTGATTGAAGATATGCTTAGAGCATGTGTCCTAGATTTTGGAGGTAGCTGGCATGAACACTATCTCTTGTGGAGTTCGCCTACAATAATAGCTATCACGCTGGCATTCAATGGCACCATTTGAAGCACTCTACCGGCGGATTTGTCGATCTCCAATATGCTTTGCGAAACAAATGCTTGGACATGAGATGATAAGAGAAACCACAGAGAAGTTAAAGCTTATTAAAGAAAGAATGGCAGTGGCGCAGCAAAGCAAAAGGCATATGCTGATAATAGAAGAAGAGACCTAGAGTTTTTCAGGTTGGTGAACATGTATTCTTGAAAGTATCTCCAGGCCGTGGGATCAGGCGATTTGGCATTAAAGGCAAGTTGTCACCAAGGTTTGTCGGGCCTTTCGAAATCCTCGAAAGAGTCGGCGAGGTGGCATATCATCTCGCTTTACCACCACAATGGATGGAATACACAATGTGTTCCACATATCCATGTTTGAAAAGTATGTACGAGATCCCTGGCATGTCAAGAATGGAGCTTCTGGAATTTAACAAAGACGGAACATATCAAGAGAAGCTGATTAGATCGTGGATCGGGAACTGCGCCAACTAAGGAACAAAGTTATTCCACTAGTAAGGGTTCGATGGAATCAACGCATGGATGAAGACGCCGTGGGAACCGAGGAAGCAATGCGCAAAAGATACCGGAGTTATTCACAAGTAAGTACGCCTCACTTGTACGATAATTTTCTATACATGAATTTGGGGACCAAATTCACTTTATGGGGGAGGGTGTAGCACCCGGAAATTTTTAATCCAATAGTGGAAATAAATAATTTCCCTAATACCAGAGTATTAAAACATATGTATCATTATCGTATGTGGCTAAAACACATCGAAAATTCGTAAAAATTATAAATCAACCCTAAATATTTTACTAATGTTTCACAAAGAATTTGTGCCAAGAAAATCATATCATCCATGTTTAAAGTGTTCGCGACTTATTATCGTATTCATGAATAGTCGTAAATCATTATCACACGTACGTGGATGAGTCATAAAATTAAATAAAAATCATATATGGACTTCAAATAATATCCTCTAGACCCATCAAGAAATTTGGTTCAATAAAAAAAATCTTTTGGCTACGTTTAAGAGTTATTGTGACCGATTATCTAAATAAGGAAACAAGTCGGAAAACCGTTACCCGGAATACGACACAATCAAAAATTAATAAAAGTGTTGGGAGACTTCCAACATTATATATTGATGACCCATTATCCTAATTGGGCCAATGGGCAACATTTTGCCCAAAAATCAAATAAGCTAGAAAGTACATAGAAATTCGTAACCATAAATAGCTGAAATTAAAAAGAGGCAATTAGAGTTGAATTGGGATGCAATCATGCATTCATGGCAACCCAAATTTGTGCCTAACTAGAGGGGAGGTTTCCTAATGCCTCACACACTCAAAGAGAGGAGGAAATCATAAAAAATAGAAACCAAACATGCCAATCCCGAACCCCTCCTTTCCAAGTTATAATTGGACTCCTAAACACCATGGTTACTTAAATAATCTTCACCCAACCCTAGGAACGAATTTAGAACTGCTAGGGTCGTGTGAGAGCCTCTTGGTGGCTGAGGAGCTGTGGAACGACCACAAGAAGCCCGTTCATCTTCCCCTTCTCGTCTTGCTGCGACCTGTACAAACCACTCTCTTGAAGTCGACCAAAGGTTAGTCAAACCTAAACCAAACCTTGAAAGGCCTATACCCCTGGAAAGAGGGTCAAGTCTACGTTCTAACCCAGTAGAATGCCCAAATTCCATGCAGTATACATGGAGTAGTAAGCATTTTCCTCCAGTGGTCTGAACACAGGTTTTCTGGAGTAATGGGACTTCCTCAACCCATAAGGTAGGTTCTCGGGCCAAATCTTAACATATATTACCAATTTGTAGAGCATCAGTTACATTTCATTTCCAACTGGTTTCATCGAATTTCATTTAGTAGATTTTGAATTATAAGCGTTTTTTCAAAGTCGCGCACTGTTAGAGCTTTTCCCGTTCTTAACATGTTGCATGTGTTTCAAGACCGAATTAGAGAAAAGACATAACATGAATGTTATTCTACTAGTTGTCCTAGTCAGTTTCATGTTGAACGTTTGTCTAAATCTCATTAGTTAGAGAGTTATAAGCATGGTAATAGGGTTGCTGCAAAAAACTACGTCTTCAAGTTACCCTTGGTCTGACCTTGTGTTCCCCGTGATCAAGCCTATTGAAACAATCTTTATTTGTTCAATTCAGATTTACTGGGAGTACCCTAGTATGTCTAGGTTTATTTTAAAACTGGTTTCGTTATTTTTCATGCACCGTGCAATTTTTTCTCTATTTTAGAACACCCTATGTCAAAGAAGGAAAGACAGGTCCGCAATCCAAGGCACTATCCTTGCTCTGTCCGAGCCAGCACGGACCCTGTGAACGCGACGGCCCGATATGTCACCTTCAGAGTTGTATTGCGACATACCCCTTGTCGCTTTTCCTCAGGTGACATGCGCTCTGTCGCTATCCCGACCTGTTCTGACAACCCCGTCGCGATGCTCACACCCCGGTGTCGCCTTCTGGCCCCGACCCCTCGCCTTCCTTACACGACCCTATCGCGATCTGACCCTGGCCTGACGGCCCTGTCCCTTCCTCATATGGCTATCGCGATCTCAGGATTTGTACCTGAAACCACGTGTTTTCTTGCAAAGTTTTCCACATATACCCAAGGTCTGTTTAAATATGACATTTACTGTGTAAGTTGCCTGTCTTGGGTCTGATCATTTCATGATTGATATTTAATGGCTTAAAATTGATTACCCCATTTAAAAGCTTTAATTACTGATACTATTCTAAGTGCTCCTTACTGTTATGATCCATTCATGTTTCTTGTGATTTAATCTTCCTACTGTTCTACCATGTTTAAATGATAAGACATAAAATCTTGCAAACCATGATGTTAAAGTGCATAGTCTTATTCCATGTTATATTGTCAAGTGCTTCCTGCGAGTTTGAGACCGATAGTTTGGAATGAGACACGCGTACCGCACTACACACTATTACTGTTAGGTAGCCTTTTCTTGGGAAATTGAAACTCTCTACTACCGGTCATTCCGAATCGGTAGACTAGCGACCTTTTCACCAAGGCCTCCGTAATCTCCTCTGACCATGGATTCCCACATGGCCGACGAGTTGGTTGTACCATTGAAGTTCCCTGAAGATAGCGTGCACTTCCTTTCTCTTCTTGTTTCTCGTGAGCGTGACTTACAATCTAGACTAAGCCATTAATGTAAAGATTGAACTAAATGAGGAATCGTACCGTTATGCTGCCAAAATTATCTCTTGATCATTGTTATCATGAAATCATGTTCAATTAATTATTACTAGCTTCCCCTCATCATCATGAACATGACATTACACATGCTTACTTATTGAAACTCTCATTGGCCATTATAATGACTGTGGGTATCTACATTTAAAAATTTAAGTGAGATGCTGACAGGGCACGGCGTGTGTCCAAGGGCTCCAATCTAGCCCAATGACGGCGAGTCATAGATATACTGTTACCATGGGGTATAATGATTACTGGCGTTGCATCTGCGCTTGAAAATCGTGCGTGCGTGTTGAATGATAGATACATAACCACATACACGTGTCCTGGTGTACATTCTTGATGGATTTTTTCTTGGTGTACATTGGTGTCTACGTGCCTGATTAGTGTTACTTGATCGTGCTTGTGAAATCTTGCTTGCTTGCTTGCATGATATGGCCATCCTGCATTTATGCAAATAATGATATCTTGCGTTCTTGATATCAATTGAAATCTTGTGTGCTTGTGCCAAGTGATCTATTGCTAGTTCTATCTCGTCACCTTGTTCACAACTCTTGTTCTACCATAATCACTCTCTCTAGCTTGTTTCATGTATCGTGTTTTAATGAGTTTTATTCGCACATGCATATCATGACATTAATCGTGCTTACCTAGTTCTAAAATGCTAATCACTTATTCATTGCCCGCACATTGAGATATAAATCCTACTGGGCTAGTTTGCTCATCCCCTACTTTTACCCATCTAGGTGAGTATGACATTCAAGAAGAAGAGCAAGCCGAGGATGGGAATGCGTCCGAGTGAAGAGCGTTCCAATATGAGTCTACCTATAGTAGTTTATTTAGTGTTAGATTCTTATAGTAGGAAGTGAGGTATCATGTACTTTTGTTTTATTGAGTCTTAGTCCTGTAATAGTTTCCACTTGAATACAATAAGTTGAGATTTGAATACAATTTATATTGAGTTCAACATATGTCCCTATTATGATGTTGTGTTGATACACATTTAGTGCGTGCTAGCTAGAGGCTTATTTACCGACTGTCACGTCTCGAAATATCGACTCGAATTATTCGAACTAATATCCGCTGCGTAATTCTCGGGCGTGACAGCCTAGGTGACGGTATGTGTTATGTGATGTGTGTCCTTCTTTATGGTGGTTCGGACGATGTGTCACGGTAAATTCATGTGTAAAAATGTGAAAAGTGTGTAATGTGCAATGTCCATGTGATAGTGATGTGTTAATGTGTTACCATGTGAAAAGATGTGAAACCATTTGAATGTTTTTATTTATGTTAAAACAGCAAGTAAAAGATGTGGATATGTGGTTTAAAAGCACGTGAAAAATATTAGACATCATGCTAGGATTGTTAGTTACTATGTGCTTGATTCCATGATTTATTTGTTTAGAAATATGAAATGATATGAATTGAAAGTGACACAATAAACCATGTTAAAGACCATGTGTAGAAAGCATGTTATAGGTTATTAACGTGTATTTGCTTATGTGACATGAATCATGTGCCATATGCTTCTCTTGTTGTTTAAAAGATTAGCTTAATGTGATATGTGTAAGGATGTGCCAATGGGTTGCTTACTGGGTCTTTGTGAAGACTCATACTTGCATTAACATACACGTGAGACAGGTGTCCCCGTGCTAGAGGACTACATAGTGATGAGCGACTCCGAGCGAGAGGAGTAGCTTTTTTTGTGGAGACCACTTGTTTAGACTATTTTTTCATTTACTAGTATGTGACATGATATTATGACATGAACTTGTATAATTGTGGACATTGAGTTTATTTACATTGATAATATATAGACTGTGGAATGTGTGAATGATGATGGAATAAGATTTTCCTTTATTTTCACTGTAATTCTCTTGTTATTAATGTACATCTCTACCTACTTTGTTGTGTGGGTACATGTCCCACTGTGACGGCGCCCTTTATATCGATGTGGGTTGGTATAACCGTACCGTATAAAGATGTCGTTACAGAGATTGGTATCAGAGAAACGGGTTGAGATGTACATGAATAAGCCATCTCTACACAATATTGCAAAGTATTTATAGAATTGGTCCATATATGTGGAAAATATCTAATATGAATTAAGATAGTTAAGAAATGGTTAGGACTAGTAACATAGATTCTAACTAAGTTAATTGTTTTACAGGCAATGGCGAGCCATGGTAGGCATGGTACTCAGGCTCAGGAGGACGAGCAGAGGTGTCAGGAGAGGGGTAGTAGTAGGTCCCAGCACCCCAGGGTCCTATAGTACTCCCTCCACAACCACCTGTGACTATGGCGTATTCATACAAGGCCTAGTTCATGCAATGCAGACTCAGGCTCAGACGTAGGCAGCACTGTAGGCTCAGTTTTAGGCATAGGTTAGAGTTGTTAATAGGGAGTAGTCTGTTTTGTTGAATGTATGTTGCTTGTTGTCTCAGGCTCATGATCTAGCTCCAGTTCCTCAGGAGCATGGCCATGGTGGTCTATCCATCATGGAGAGGTTTAAGAGGGTGGCTCCGCCTTCTTTTAAGGGGGAGAGTCAGCCCCTTTTTGCAGAGAGCTCGATGAGGGAGGTAGAGAAGATCTTTCGGGCTATAAGGTGTGCAGAAGAAGATAAAGTTAGCTTGGCTACATACATGCTATAGGTACTTAGAGTATATGTACTTGTGTATGGTAAAGTTTTGTTTGGATGGTGCTTATGGGTTGTGTTATGCAAGGGAGAGCCGATATTTGGTGGGCCTCTGTGCTACGTACTAGGTACGAGGATGGTGCCATTGAGGTGACTTGGGCCGAGTTTACTAGACTCTTTCGGGCAAAGTTCATCCCCGAGGATATCTAGGACAAGATGGAGTAGGAGTTTCTCTCTCTTACACAGGGCTCCATGACGGTTCTAGAGTACGAGGCCAGGTTTGCCGAGCTTTCCAAATATGCTCTTGATATTGTTGCAAATGAGAAATGGAAGGACAAGAAGTTTGTGATGGGGTTCAAACCATCACTTAGGTCGAGACTGGTTGCTTTTGAGCACCGCACCTTGGACGAGGCTCTCAGCGCAGCATGCAGGCAGGAGTGTCAAATGGACCAGTACTTAGAGGAGAAGAGGGCAGCTCAGAAGAGGTCAGACAATAAGAAGGCAGCAGTGTACTAGTCACCACAGCATCCAATAGCGGCTTCTAGTTAGCAGGCGGTTACACCACAGTCACCCAGCTTCAGGCCTAGAGACAAGAAGGCATGTACTCACTGTGGAAGGACCATGGTGGCACCGAGTGTTGGAAGCTAGCATGGCTGCCTTAAGTGTGGCAGCACCAAGCACCAGATCAAGACTGCCCTAGACTTCAGCAGTTCGCTTAGAGAGAGTGTCCAGCGGCAGCAACACCAGTGACAGGGAGACCAGAAGGCCTCAGGCCCAAGTCCGAGAGTTTGCACTAGCTCGAGAGGATGTAGAGCAGCCATGAATGTCACGGAGGTACAGTTTTTGTCTTGGGTGTGCAGGCTCGAGTGTTGTTTGATACAGGTGCTACACACTCATTTATTTCTGAGCGTTTATAAGCAGTTAGTAGCAGAGTCTAGAGTTGAGGTAGAAGAATTAGAAGTCCTCTTGTCTGTGCACACAAAAGCAGGTACGGTAGTGACCAGGAAGTGTAATCCATCCTTACCTGTGTGCATTGAAGACTGAGGCTTGTTCGGGTGCTTCTACTTGCTCAAGATGAAGGACTATGATGCCATACTTGGTCTGGATTGGCTTGAGGAGCACTATGCCTTGGTTGATTGCACAGGGAAGAAGATTACATTTTGTACTCCTGGTGAGGATGAGTTCTCACATCCATTGCCAAGGAATCTTGCGGGAAGGTTTGTGATCTCCACATGAGGCTATGAAGATAGTGAACAAGGGTTGTGACGCTTTTCTTGCCAGCGTGGTCTTAGTCCCTAAGGCCAATCAGTCACCTACCCTTGAGGAGATTGAGGTTGTGGAAGATTTTCCAGACGTGTTTCATGAGATTTGTCTGGATTTCCACCAGCAAGAGAGATTGAGTTCAATATAGAGTTGCTTCCAGGCACCTCTCCTATCTAAGGCTCCATATCGGATGGCACCTGCGGAGTTAGACGAACTGAGGAAGCAGTTGCAGGATTTGCTTGATAAGGTGTTCATTCACCATAGTGTGTCACCATGGGGTGCACCTGTGCTGTTCGTGAAGAAGAAAGATGGTTCCCTCAAGCTGTGCATCGACTACATGAAGCTCAACAAGTGACAGTGAAGAACGGGTACCTGTTGCCATGGATTGATGATTTGTTCAATCAGCTGCAGAATGCATCTGTGTTTTCCAATATAGATCTATGGTCCGACTACCATCAGTTGAGGATCAAGGGTGAAGATGTGTCCAAGACTGCATTCAGGACCCGTTATGGACACTATGAGTTCCTTGTGCTTCCATTTGGTCTGACTAATGCCCCTGCAGCGTTCATGGATCTCAAGAACAGGGTGTTTAGTCCATATTGGATAGCTTTATTGTGGTGTTCATAGACGATGTGTTAGTCTATTCTCCTGATGAGACTACACACTGTGAGCATCTGAGGTTTGTTCTGGAGGTTCTCCGAGAGCACAAGCTGTATGCTAAGTTCAGCAAGTGCGACTTCTGGATATGCGAGGTTCATTTTCTTGGGCATGTTATCTCAGGCACTGGAGTTTCTGTTGCTCTGGCGAAGGTCCAGGCGGTATTAGAGTGGAGACTCCAAGGACACCATCCGAGATCAGAGTTTTCTTGGTTTAGCAGGCTATTACAGGCGATTCATTGAAGGCTTTACCTCTATCGCAGCACCTTTGACTAAGCCAACCAGGAAAGGAGTTAAGTATGTTTAGTCTGAAGATTGTGAGAGTAGTTTCCAGTTACAGAAGACGAGGCTTACATCTACACCTGTGTTGATCTTGACTAGTGGTGCAAAGGGTTTTGCTATCTATTCTGATGTTTCTCAGATAGGCCTTGGTTGTGTGTTGATGCAACATGGTAAGGTAGTTGCCTATGCTTCTCGCCAATTAAAGGAGCATGAGCGTAACTATCTGACCCATGATTTGCAGTTAGCAGCTGTGGTTCATGCACTGAAGATCTAGAGAAACTATCTTTATGGTGTTAAGTTGAGGTGTTTACTGACCACAAGAGTATGAGGTATCTTTTCTCCCAGAAGGAGTTGAACCTGCGGTAGAGAAGGTGGATAGAATTCCCTAAGGACTACGACTTCGAGCATCAGTACCATCCAAGGAAGGCGATTGTCATGGCGGATACACTTAGCAGGAAGAGGTCATTACTTCGGTAGGATTTGAAGATGCTTGGATACGGCATGTCCTATGATCGAGTTAGAGCCACAGTTGTGTCTAGCTTTCATGGCACAGTTGTCTATCCGATCCACGGTTCTGGACGAGGTGATCGAGCAGTAGAGAACTGATCCTATACTTCAGGAGATGGTAGGCAAGGCAGGCATTGCTCGAGAAGAGGACAGTGTCATCAGATTTCAGCACCAAGTTTGTGTCCCTGATGTTGTGGATGTTAGTGAGCGAGTACTTACAGAAGCTCACAGGTCGAGGTTCTCCATCATCTGGGTAACACAAAGATGTACTAGGACTTGAAGAGATCCTTCTGGTGGTCTGGCATGAAGAAGGATGTGGCAGAGTTTGTGTCCAGGTGTTTGGTGTGCCAGCAGGTAAAGGCCGAGCGTCAGAGACCATCAGCCTTATACAGAACATGGAGATACCTGTATGGAAGTGGGAGGCAATCACCATGGATTTTGTGATGGGTTTGCCTAGGTCAACTAAGGGCAATGACTCGATTTGGGTGATTGTAGACCGTTTCTCCAAGACTGCTTATTTCTTGACCATGAAGAAGAACCAGTCTGTGGAGAGTTTGGCTAGGCTGTATGTTGGCAGCATTGTGAGGTTGCATGGTGTGCCGAAGTCTATTATATCTGACAGAGACCCGCGGTTTACATCGAGGCTATGGCAGGGTCTTTAGGAGGCTTTGGGTTCTCAGTTGAATCTTAGTTCGACGTTTCACCCTCAAACATATGGCCAGTCTGAGAGGACGATCCAGACGCTCAAGGACATGTTGAGAGCATGCGTGCTTGATTGGAAGGGTGATTGGGAGCATCATCTACCTCTTGTGGAGTTCGCCTACAAGAATAATTTTCATGCGAGCATTAGCATGGCTCCATTCGAGGATTTGTATGGGTGGCCCTGTGGATCTCCTTTGTGCTGGGAGGAGACAGGTGATAGGCAGTTGGTTGGTCTGATGTTGGTGCAGAAGACTTCAGATAAGATTTAGATTATCAGGCAGAGATTGGTTGCGGTGCAAGATAGGCAGAAGAGCTATGTCGACAACAGAAGGAAGGACTTAGAGTTCGAGGTTGGCGAGCATGTATTTCTCAAGGTTTTGCCTATGCGAGGCGTGGTCAGGTTTGGCAGGCATAGCAAGTTGAGGCCGAGATTCATTGGCCCGTTTGAGATTCTCAGGTGAAGGGGCAACGTGGCATATGAGCTAGCTTTACCCCCAGCGCTAGCTATTGTGGACCCAATTTTCCACATGTCTATGCTCAGGAGATACGTGCGAGATCCGTCACATGTTATCATCACAAGCAAGTGGAGATTCAGCCAAACTTGTCCTATGTAGACCGACCAGTAGCTATTCTAGGTCGGAAGGTTCACACCTCAGGAACAAGAGTATTGCATCCGTGAAGGTGTTATGGAGGAATTTCTCTCGGGAGGAAGGTACATGGGAGCTTAAGGATGCCATGAAGAAGCAATATCCCCATTTATTTGGTTAGCATTTCTGTTCAAACTTAGAGGACGAAGTCTTCTTTTAGGGGAGAGGGTGTAAGGTCGTCAAATTCTGTGCATATGTATTCATTTATTTTCTGTACATATTATGTTTATTTATTTTTGTGCATGTATGTTTGTTTAATGTTTTTATGTTTGGCCCGAAATCCCTGTTAGCGTCAACATCCATTGACGTTAAGAGTAGGTTGACGGCAGCTTGTGTGTCGTTGACTGTGTAGGAAGAGGAGATAGACGTCAACATCGATTGACGTCTATTTCTTGTTGACGGCAGCAAAGTTGCAATTTACTTCTTCGACTGTGTTTGCGATTCCAGATCTGAAATGGCCATGTTTCCTCCGGTGACTGTTTAGGAAATCCAATCCCCAACGGTCAGGACTCCTAATGCTAGGTGTACCCCGACTCTATGCCTATATAACCTAGAGATCTCGGTTAAGGGTGGACTTTTTCTCACCTAGGGCTTATTGGGTTCCGAGGAGAGAAAAGGGAGAACTTTGTGAGGCTTGATCTGGCGTTTGGGAGGCTATTCTGGCGATCTTCTTCGACTGGAAGGTGCTCAAAAAGGTGAAGAAGCTCCCTTGACTTTGGAAGACCATCTCTTCAAGCCTGGGGATTGGATTTGGATTAAGAAATCACCTTCTTGGCCGGGCCGAGGAGGGCTTCATCACCAAATTTGATCTTCTGATATTTTATTTCAGGCAAGTAACTTAGGTATTTTTGTGGATTTTTAGTTCGTGTCTTGGACCCCCAAATTCTCTCTTTTATTGGGTTCGATCTGCACTTTTCTGTAGACAGGAGGTTGACAGCAACCTTGTTGCTGCCAAGTGCCTGAGTTAGCGGCAACCGATTGTGCCGTTAACCCTCCTTGACGGCCAGACCCTTGCCGCCAAGTTCTTCTGGTTTTACAGAATTGTGGTCTTGATCTCTGTGTTATGATTTTTGGATTTCTGGATGTCTGTCCATGCTGTAAAAATGATGAATGTTCAGGTACTATCTTAGGGTCATCTCATGAATTTCTGTCAAATTTCTGAATATGTTTTTATTTAGAATGATTTATGTTATGGTGTAATATGCATAATTTGACAAGATTTAATTCTGAATAATTAGTTTTGATCCATGTTACTATTGCAGAAAATTTTCATGAACTTAGGGTTACTGTTTGCATGTTTTAAAACTATAAGAGCTGACTGTTGTACTGTCTATCATGCTGAGTGGAATATTTTACTAAAATTACATGAAATCTGTATTAAACGTTAAAAATAGTTTTATTGTTGCAAAAATTCTGAAAAATTAGTCATATGACATATTACGTGTGTAGGGTTTATAGTTCAAATTTGGTACTATTTTGATATCTGTATGTACTGTTTGTACTTTTGAAGGGTGTTAAAGCTATGTTAAGCATGTTTGATTTAGATAATGTATTTCAAGTGATTAGCAGCATGTTTTGGTACTATTATGCTTAATTTGACACTGTGAAACAATCATGATAGGTTCTGTAAATTGAGATTTACATAATTGAAAGATTTGCATATGAATGGATTAAATAGTGCATGTAAATGATGTTAATCAGGTGATTAAGTGAGATATTGTGTTTAAGTGAATCATGTGCCGAATTGACATTGTTACCATAGAAGGCTATGGAGCCGTACTGTAGAAAAGTCCCTATGGGAAGGCTCATTGTGTATGTGATATCCTGTAGGCATCAGGATGAAATCCTAGAGGTGGACAAGTACCACTGGTTGGGTGGAGAGGGCTTCTCCTGGTTCTGTGCAGTTACGAAGATTCGTCACTATATTGCCTAGGTGATGGGTATGTGTTGTGAATTTGTGTCCTTTATGGTGGTTCAGACTATTTGTCACGGAAAATTAATGTGTAAAAATGTGTAAATGTGCAATGTGATCATGTGATAGTGATGTGTTAATGTGTTACCATATGAAAATGTGAAACCATGTGAATGTGTTTTGTTTAGTTAAAACAGCAAGTAAAAGATGTGGATATGTGGTTTAAAAGCATGTGAAAAATATTAGACATCATGCTAGGATTGTTAGTTACTATGTGCTTGATTCCATGATTTATTTGTTTAGAAATATGAAATGATATGAATTGAATGTGACATAACAACCAAGTTAAAGACCATGTGTAGAAAGCATATTATAGGTTATTAATGTGTATTTGCTTATGTGACATGAATCATGTGCCATATGCTTCTCTTGTTGTTTAAAAGATTAGCTTAATATGATATGTGTAAGGATGTGCCAATGGGTTGCTTGCTGGGTATTTGTGAGGACTCATACTTGCTTTAACATATAGGTGAGACAGGTGTCCCCGTGCTAGAGGAGGACATAGTGAGGAGTGACTCCGAGTGAGAGGAGTAGTTGTGCTTGTGGAGACTAGTTGTTTAGACAACATTTTCATTTATTAGTTTGTGAACATTGATATTATGACATGGACTTGTATAATTGTGGACATTGAGTTTATTTACATTGTTACTATATAGACTGTGGAATGTGTGAATGATGATGGAAGAAGATTTTCCTTTATTTTCGCTGTAATTTCTCTTGTTTTTATGTACATCTCTACCTACTTTGTTGTGTTGGTACATGTCCCACTGTGTCGATGCCCTTTATATCAATGTGGGTTGGTATAACCGTACCGGTATGAAGAGTCATTACAGAATGCGACCATGGAGATGTCTCGTCCTGAGATCCGAGGCCTATATATGCAAGGCGAGCAGATCTCTCTTCCCCATTTCACCTTTCTTCTTAATGTTGTCTCCTTTCCCTCCCTTATGTCCGAGCTCAGTTTGGAGGCCCTTCTTCTCCGACTTGGTGAAGCTTTATGTGGTGGTGGCTCCTCATAGCGTGTAGGAGGCCGGATGTTGCTTGTGGAGGGCGCGAGCGTGTATCTTGGAGCGAGGAGGGGATGACCATGCACATGAGAAGACCCCAACAGGTTGTCTCTTCATCTTGAGATAGGAACCATCAACTTTCCCCCTATTTCTGGCATTCTATGATCTCCTTTCCCTTTCTCCATGCCTTGTACAATTCATGCTAGGTGTGTGAATGCATGTTTGGTTTTCTTTGAGCTTGAATGGGGTTGGGGTTTGAGTGTTCTAGTGTATGAGCATGTGAGGTTTCATTAGTGTAGATCCTTCACATTGACATACATGGGTGTGGTTGAGGGTGGTTTGTGTTCCTAGCATGTGATTTGTTGATCTCCATGCTCCCCTCAGTCTATACACACCGGAATTGCCATTTTGGGGTGTTTTTAGAGCTCTCAGCTAGGCACCCAGACCTCTATCTGTGTTCGTGACAAGGTCCTTCTAACGGCCCAGAACGCGACGTTACCACTGTTGCCTTCTGATCTTGTAGCGACACCCTCCTTATTGCATTTTGGTTGCGACAAGGGGTGCGTCACCTTCTGACCAAGGTCGCAGCAGTCAGGGTGTCACATTCTGGTTTGCGACCACCACTACATCGCCTCTTCTGAGAAAGCGATAGTAACCCTATTGCCTTCTCAAATAGAGAGTGACATGCGTCTTGTTTGGAGCCCGTTCCGCTGTGTCTATTTTTTCCTGGCACTTGTGTTGTACCTAGCACAGTCCTACACTAGTCATTCTCCCAGTGCTTGGCACTAGAGTGCTTGTCTTGTTAGAGGTTGTTCCTGTTACTTGGGATCCCCTATCCCCACACGCTGGTTGAGAGAGTTTTCCAAGTGGCGGGTGTGCTTGAGTCACGAACATTGGTAGCTGAGGGGAAAATGGTGGTGGACGGCGATGTAGAGTCTTTTGCAGAGCTCTCTCGGTTGGTCTAGGACGCCGAGGCGGTTTGGTTGTTCTTCGGGGGCAGATCAACTAGTCCTTCTCACTGCGTCACTTTACGTGGTTCTAGTACCATGTAGAGGGGCCAGGCATGGTACTATAGTCCGGCCAGACTACGACAATTGTGTGGTTACTTTAGTTCCATGGTCTCACTCTGATGGGAGGTGGCAGATTCAGACTGGTGGTCGAGGGTAAGGCACGTGGCGCTCCTGACCGGTTGACTAATGGTAGCTGTTCTCCGTGGCTAGTGTCTTTGTCCGAATAGTTTCCCTCTGATTTTGTTTACAGTCTTGGGTTTCATCCCAGTGCCGTGGGTTACACGGGTTTCTGGTCCCGGTGTGTTTAGACCAATGGCCGTGTAGTTTACTTTCCACTTCCGCACTTACTCTGTTAGTAGAATAGATTATCTTGCTTATGTTCCTTAAAACATTTATCTATTCTGCTTGTTAGAACTAGTGGGAAATGGTAGTCCCTACTGAGCTTCTTCGTGAAGCTCATCCCTCCCTTTCAAGTGAGACTTCACAACAGCACCTTCCGCGGCGGCCAGAGGAGACAGGGCTATAGTAGACGGCATCTTCCTTGAGCAGTGTTCCCCTTGTGCTTCTTGGCTCTTCAGTGTAAGGGTATGCCCTTAAGGGATCTGTTATCCCCTCTTTTTAGCACTTGTACTTTGTTACTTGGGACTGTACTAGACTCGTACTTTGTGGTGGACGCTTTCCTTCACTTGCAAGTATATTTTAGTGATTGTTGTCATCATTTACTTTCATTACATATCTTCTTAGACTTATTCGTTAGCCCTTCCAGGTCTTCGGGCCCGTAGGCGGCGGCACTGGTGGTTGAGTTCTCGGTGGGAGCCAGGGGTTCGGGCGGCGGGGCCGTAACACAAATGGAGGACCAGTTTCCATTGATTGAGGAATAAGGCTCCATTCATTAGAGAACAAGACTTCATCAATTGGAAAACAAGGTTCCTATGATTGAAGAACAAGTCTCCATCAATTGGTGAACAAATACTCCTACCGATTGGAGAACAAATCATCATCGATTGGAGAACAAAATTATCGATTCAAGAATGAAACTATTGATTGACGAATAAAACTATTGATTGAAGAACAAATCAGGTGAATCAGTCAACCAAAAAAATATACATCAGTTGAGACATAATAGAAAAAGTTGGTCGATTGAACAGAAGGGATCGATCAATTGATAAAGAGAAGTCGGTCGACCCAAACTTAGGGTTCCATTGTCTGTTTTTCCCAATGTGACCATCTTCCAATATAACAATCGGTTGACTGAAATGCAGAGTTTGGTTGAGTGATTCTGGTAAAACCAGAATCATAGATGCCCAAATTGCGTAGTCTAAACATGCTTGGGAATAGAAACAAACAATCAAGAATTGTTGGGAGGAACCTACCTTAGGGTTGTGCATGATTGTTGGGTCACGATGGGCTCCCAAGGTTCCCCATCTCTCTTCTTCTCTCTCCTCAGATAATCCTTGTGTTCATGTGTGTGATTGTTTTTTAATGGTTTCCGCATTGCTACTCTTTATCGCACATGATTACATTCACTAACAAAAGTTTTCAAGTGGTGATTTTTATCTGTGTTTTCAGATTATCCTATTCACCCCCCTCTAGGCTATCCTTGCTGCCAACCATAAGTGGACCAACAAGTGGTATCATAGCAAGGTCTTCTCAGAAGAATCGAACGATTTGAGAAGAGATGACAGTAGAAGCTCACAACTATGAAGGACAGTCCGTAACAAGGCCACCATTCTTTGATGGCAAAGATTACCAATATTGGAAGATGTGAATGAATGCTTCATTCAAGGCACAAACTTTGATCTGTGGTAGGTAATAGAACAAGGTGATTATACTATACTTGTTGATGGTACTTCTGCATTATCAATAGCTCATAAAAAGATTATGTCCCTAAACTATAAAGCTAAAAAATATTTATGTTGTGCATTATCTAAGAGAGAATTTAATAGGTTATCTGAGTGTATAACATAAATTACAAGTAACATATGAAGGAAATGATAAAGTTAAACAAACTAGAATAGATATTCTTTTCTCTCACTGTGAATAGTTTAAAATGTTACCTAACGAAAACATTACTCAAATGTATAATAGATTCACTAATATAACAGTTGGTTTAAGCTCACTAGGTAAAAACCTTACTAATGAAGAAACTGTTAGAATAATTCTCATATCTTTAACTCAATCTTGGACTCCTAAAGTTACTGCAATTGAAGAAACTCATCATCTTATAAAACTTTCTATAGATAAATTAATTGGTTCTCTAATGGCTCATGAAATTAATATGGAAAGACTTTCTGAAAGCTCTTCGAAAAAGAAAATGCCAAATGCCTTAAAGGTTGCAGATTCTTCTTCCTCATCCTTTGAAGACTTCAAAGAGAAATCTGAAGACAGTGATGATGAAACCATGCTGTCAATATGACTTCAACGAATTATTGCCAAAAAGAAGAAGTTTATATCAAAAAGACATTTCAAAAGGGAAAAGAAGAAAGAGCCAACATGCTACAAATTCAACCAACCAAGAAACTTCAAATTAGAATGTCCTAAACTCAAGAAGAAAGACCCAGTGGAAAAATATAAGAAAAAGAAAGGCAAAGAAAGAAAGTTTAAAAAATACAAGAAGAAGGCATTGGCAGCTACTTGGAACAATGATGAAGCAACAAGTTTAGATACATCAAACTCAGAATCAGAAGAGGAGCTAGTAAATCTAGCCCTCATGGTACAACTAGATTAGGCAACCTCTGAAACCTCATTTACTTCATGTTCAGAGTCTAATTCCGATAGTTTAGAAGATGCATTCAATGAACTGTATGATAAATATAAAACTATGGTTAAACAAATGAAAGTTCTTAAATTAAATCTAATAAATCAATAAAAATACAACACCTTTCTAAACACTGAAGTATAAAGATTGGGACATCACTTAACTTAAACTATAAGAACAAATGAATTGTTATGTGAAGATTTAAAAAATAAAAATGGAAAAATTATGGAACTTGAAACT
This sequence comes from Colocasia esculenta, assembly GCA_014218235.1. NCBI lineage: Eukaryota > Viridiplantae > Streptophyta > Magnoliopsida > Alismatales > Araceae > Colocasia > Colocasia esculenta. The sequence goes on along the minus strand of JACBKR010001696.1, from coordinate 22,432 downwards.
AATCTAAATGAATTAAAAGATGAAGAAAAATTGGAGAAGAAAATGATTATTTAAGAACTTCCATTGACAAAATAATAAACTGTAAAACATCCTTAGTGGTAAAATTAAAATGTGCTAGAACAGGCAAAAAGAAGCATGAAGTAGGATATAAACCACCAATAAATGAAGAGGAAATTATTTATCCTGAACAATACCCAACTCCTAAATTTGATAAAGAAAAATTAATCAAAAATTATAAAAAGATTAATCAATATGTTTACAAATAGAAACATAAGACTAACAAGACTACAAAGTCAAAGCATGCATATGATTTATGTTCCATTCGTTGCAATCAGTTATGACACATGGCAAGCACTTGCAACACTAGACATTTGCATTAGATTCCAAAAACTAACCTTCAAGGACCCAAGAACTTTTGGGTACCAAAAGTCTCAACATAACTTTGCTTGCAGGGGCGCCTAAAAGTATCCAAATGGTACTTAGATAGTGGATGCTCAAGGCATATGACAAGAGACAGAAAATTATTCACAAGTTTCAGAAGTGAAATTGGTCAACTTACATATGGTGACAATGGAAAAGGAAAAGTGATAGGATGTGGAACAATAGGAACGAAAGGAAAATATCCAATAGAAGATGTTATATGTGTTGAAGGACTAAAACATAATCTTATTAGCATCAGTCAACTATGTGACAAATGTCACTTACTAAAATTTCATAACGACAAGTGCATTATTCTAAAGGATGGAAAAACATTCTTCGAAGCACTTAGAGTTAAGAATCTATACACTCGTCAGCTGGCAGAATTGAAAGAAGTAAATTTGTGTCTTGCAACTACAAAGAGTGAAGAGGCAAATGTGAGTTATTGGGACCATATGGGTTGTCATAAACAAAATGGATGAATCACGGGTGATCACTAGAAACAAGGCCTGACTGGTAGCTCAAAGTTACTGCCAAGAGAAAGGCATTGATTTTGATGAAACATATGCTCCAGTTGGTAGATTAGAGGCAATTAGAATTCTATTATCATATGCATGTTCGTTAAATATCAATTTGTATCAAATGGATGTAAAGAGTCTTTTTTGAATAGTTTCATAAAAGAAGAAGTTTATGTTGAGCAACCACATGGTTTTGAAGATACTAAATATCCAAATCATATTTTTTGTTTAAAGAAGGCACTATATGGTTTGAAACAAGCTCCAAGAGCTTGGTATGAAAGACTAAGTGCTTATCTTCTATCACATGATTTTTCAAGAGGTAAAGTGGATATCACTTTATTTATTATGAAATTTTTAGAAGGGATCTTGATTGTACAAATATATGTTGATGATATTATTTTTAGTTCTATAAACGAATCACTTTGCAAATTAATTGAAAAATATCATATAAAGTCAGTTTGAAATGAACATGATGGGTGAACTTAATTATTCTCTTAGCTTGCAAATCAAGCAGACCAAAGAAGGTACTCACATTTATCAAACCAAGTATATTTTAGATATGGATTCAAAATATGGTTTTCACATATGTAAGTCTTTAGGTACACCTATGAGCTCAGAAATAAAACTAGATAGTGATCCAATTGGCAAGAAAGTAGATCAAAAGATCTATGGAGGTATGATTGGGTCATTACTCTATCTCACTACTAGTAGACCAGATATAATGTTTAATGTATGTTTGTTTACCAGATTTCAAGATGATCCAAGAGAATCTCATATTAATGCTGTTAAAGAAATTTTAGATCTCTTATTAATATAAGTAAATTGGGTTTATGGTAGCCCAGATATTATAAATTCAAATTGCTTGGATATAGTGATGCTGACTATGCTGGATGCAAAATAGATAGAAAAAGCACAAGTGGTACTTGTCAATTTCTTATAGGATGCTTAATCACTTGTTCTTACAGAAAACAAAACTTAGTAGCATTGTCCATAACAGAAGAAGAATACATTGCAACTGGAAGTTGCAGCAGCCAATTGTTATGGATCAAACATCAACTAGAAGACTATGGTCACAAATTACATGAAATTCCAATGCTGTGTGACAACACAAGCGCAATCAACCTGACCAGAATTAATATCCAGCGCTCAAGAACCAAACACATTGAGGTCAGACATCATTTTATCAGGGACCATGTAAGTAATGGTGATATTTTACATGATTTTGTTAGTACAGGTCATCAATTAGTAGACATTTTTACTAAACCTATTCCGAATAAAGATTTACTTCAATTAGAAGAGAAACATGGATGTGAAACCCAGAATAATTTAATGATTATTACTATTTTTTAATTAACTATCTTTTATTGAAAGAATTACATGCTGACGATATGCTAGAAGCACCCACTCTAGGGGAGCAACCGGAAGCTCAGGTTGAGGGGGAGCCTCAAATTTTCTCAAGAGGACATCCCTGAGGAGGAAGTAGTTAAAGATGTGTTTACATTCTTAATTGTCCATTAACAGTCCTACTAACAAATTTCTTACAAGTATCTTTTTGTGAACAAATGCAATAAGTCTTCCTGAAGACCTCCCAATAGAACAACAAGTGGAAATACAACAGCAGATGTCAACAGATTCAAGACTGTGTCGACATACAGGATAGGTCGACACTATGAAAACCTATCGATAGATGAAGGATGTGTCGACACTCACATGTGGGGTTGACACACCATGGAACAACTATCCACAAATAATGCCATATTGGTCCATAGATGAGAAAAACCCTTGATGATCTAACAAGCATCAACTGAGGGGAGCCTCACATCAAAGGGGAGCAAGTAAAAATGAGAGATGATAATTCATGACAAATATTGTCGAACCCCTCACCCTCAGCTCACAGCCAGTTATGGTAAGAAGTCTGTATAACTAAAGGTGACAAGAGAAATGGTAAGATTCTTCCTTTTTGGCTATTGACAAAAAGGGGAGAGTATTGTATGTATGATATTTTTTTTAATGATAATGTTATAAAATTCTCATGAGTTTTGTCATCACCAAAAAGGGGGGGAGATTATTGAACCACTCTTATATATTATCAATTTATTTTGGTGATAACAACACTCATGCTTATCATAATCATCCTCAATATATTTCAATATCATTATTTATCTCATGAATTTTGTATTGTCTATCTCTTTATAATGATTTACACTATTCTGTAACTTAGACATTTGAAATTCAACTTCATCATGCATCTTTTGATCATGTTTAGTCAAAGCTTACATCGTCATATATGAAGCTAGTTTCGTCATATCTGAAGCTCCACTTCGTCATATCCGAAGTCCACTTCATCATGCTTGTTTTTAGTCGTGATCAGTCAAAGTCCAACTTTGTCATATACGAAGCTAACTTCGTCATATCTGAAGTTATATACGAAGTTCACTTCGTCCGACAACGTTATTTTCTGTTCACATACAAAGTTTACTTCGTCATATCTGAAGTTCTATATGAAGTTCACTTCAACCGATACGTCGTTTTCCATTCTATGCGAAGTTACACATTTTCATATCAGATGTTTAACTTCGGCCGACTACGTTGTTTTCTTGTCCAGTCAAATTGATACATCGATTGGCTTCACTTACATCGATTACTGACCAATTTCACACCGATTTCCTTAATATTGATTACCTTTAATCAAACATCGATTGCTTGTATGTTTCATATCGATTGTTGTTATAATCGATTGCTGACCTACTCTGACTCCTTGAAAGTCAAAGTAAGGTATCGACTTCTGTTATAAACTATACTTGATTGTTGTAATGACTATTGTTATATTTACAAAAACTATTAATGTATTATTATTTTGATTAATTTTTCAATCTTTATGGAATCATTTAATGAACAAGATTAACACATGATTTACACTGTGATATTCTCTCTTTTATCTGTACGATAATCTATCAAATGAAAGTTGTACTTCTCTACTCTCTTTATTTAATATTTCTTGTTATAACCATATATGAAATTTAGATTCATAATATATTTCCAAAACAGCTATGTGTCTTACAAAGACATCTGTAATCATCTTTTAGAATGTCAAGTTTCCAAATTTTAAGGAAAAGCTATTTTATAGTTCTAGTGTGCGCCAAGCAGGTGTCCATTCCTTTTTGAATGCTCACTTACCCCAGTACTCTTTAGGGAAAAACCTTTTTCTCTAGAAGAGAAAAGATTTTGCATGGGTATAGTGTGTGCATTTATTGCAACTGTCTATAGAACCATGCTGCTACCCAAGTAGCTTCGAAGCCGTTAAGAAGCTCAAGATCAAATAGACCTCTCAAGCTATCTTCCAATCACAACGTCCAGAATTCAAACGGCTACATTCAAATAGGAAGCTGAAGACTCTGAAGGTTATATAAGGAGCTGAAGTTTGAAATACAATATATACATGCGTGAGAGTACACAATTACAAGAACAAGCAGAAGTACACAGTGAGATCACCACATACTACACTCAGAAAGAAAGAGAAGAGCACAGAAGATCTCAAGAGGGCCATTTGTTCAAGCTGTGACTTCCATGCTCTCTTGCATTTAGAAGTTTCTTGGATATCATTCTGTAAGGCCCTCAAATTCTGTGCATATGATATTTATTTATTTTTTGTACATATTATGTTTATTTATTTCTGTGCATGTATGTTTATTTGATGTTTTTATGTTCTGCCTGAAATCCGTGTTTAACGTCAACATCCATTGACGTTAAGAGCAGGTTGATGGCAGCTTGTGTGTCGTTGACTATGTAGCCAGAGGAGATAGACGTCAACATCGATTGACACCTATTTCCTGTTGACGGCAGCAAAGTGCCCGTTTACTTCTCTTGCTGCGTTTGAGATTCCAGATCTGAAATGGCCCCGTTTCCTCGAGTGTTTGATAAGGAAACCCAATCCCCAATGGTCAGGACTCCTAATGCTAGGTGTACCACAACTCTATGCCTATATAACCTAGAGATCTCGGTTAAGGGAGGACTTTTTCTCGCCTAGGGCTTTTTGGGATCCAGGGAGTGAAAAAGGGAGAACTTTGTGAGGCTTGATCCGGTGTTTGGGAGTCTATTCTGGCGATCTTCTTCGACATGAAGGTGCTCCTGGAGATGAAGAAGCTCCCCTGACTCTGGAGGACCATCTGTGCAGGCGGGAAGATAGGATTTGGGCTAAAGAAACCACCTTCTTGGCATGGTCGAGGAGGCATCATCACCAAATTTGATCTTCGGAGATTTTATGTCAGGCAAGTAACTTAGGGGTTACATCCCTAGACATATCCCCTAGAGTTTAGAAATTTTTACGAAATTTTACATCATGTCCTGGACCCCCAAATTCTGTCTTTTTATGCATTTGATATGCACTTTTCTACAGACAGGAGGTTGACGGCAACATTGTTGCCGCCAAGTTCATGAGTTAACGGCAATCGATTGTGCCGTTAACCATATTGACGGCAGAACCCTTGCCGTCAAGTTTATCTATTTTCTGCAGAATTATGTGTTTAATCTCTATAATGTGATTTTCAGATTTCTAGACGTTTTCTCATGTTGTAAAAATTATGGATGTTCAGGTATTGTCGTTAGGTCAAATCATGGATTTCTGTCGAATTTCTGATCGTGCTTTTATTTAGAATAATTTCTGTTATTGTGAAACATGCATAAATTGGTAGGATTTAATTCTGAATAAATAGTTTTGATGCATGTTACTATTGCAAAAAATATCATGAACTTAGGGTTTCTATTTGCATGTTTTAAAACTATAAGAGCCGACTGTTGTACTGTCTATCATGCTGAGTGGAATATTTTAATAAAATCACATGAAATCGGTATAAATGTTAAAAATAGTTTTGCTATTGAGAAAATTCTAAAAAATTAGTCATATGATATGGTACATTCTTAGGGTTTATAATTAAATTTGTGACTATTTGATATCTATAGATATTGTTGTATTTATGAAGGTATTAAAGCCATGTTAAGCATGATTGATTAAGAAATTATATTTTCAAGTGATTAGCAACCTGTTTAGGTACTGTTATGTATGATTTGACATTATTAAATAGTCATGATGAGTTCAGTAAACTAAAGTTTATGTGTTGAGTAATATGCATGTGAATGAATCAAATAGTGTATGTAAATTGATGTTAATCGTGTGATTAATTAACAGAATGTCTTTAAGTGAATATGTCGGAGTTGACACTGCTACCATAGAAGGCTGTGGAGTTGTACTGTAGAAAAGTCCCTATGGGAAGGCTCAATGTGTATGTGATATCCTGTGGGCATCAGGATGAATCTTGGAGGTGGACAAGTACCACTGGTTAGGGTGGAGAGGGCTTCTCTCGGTTCTGCGGAGTTACCAAGATTCGTCACTATATTGCCTAGGTGACGGGTATGTGTTATGTGAATGTGTGTCCTTCTTTATGGTGGTTCGAACTATGTGTCACGACAATTAATATGTAAAAGTGTGAAAGGTGTGTAAATGTGCAATGTGATCATGTGATAGCGATGTGTTAATGTGATACCATGTGAAAAGATGTGAAACCATGTGAATGTATTTTATTCATGTTAAAACAAAAAGTAAAAGATGTGGCCATGTGGTATAAAAGCATGTGAAGAGTGTTAGATATCATGCTAGGTTTGTTAGTGACTATGTGCTAAATTCCATGATATAATTGTTTAGAAATATGAGTTGATATGAATTGAAATTGACACAATGAATCAAGTTAAAGACCATGTTGTTAGAATGTGGAGCCCGAACTCTGAAGCAGATCTCCATAAGGGGTCAGGTCGCGGTCGACTGCCACAGCCGAAGTCAGAAATGAAGCAGTCGATTGAATGATTCGACTCATGTAGTCGAATGTCAGATGTGAATGATTCGGCTCATGCAGTCGAATGTCAGCATGAAGGATTCGACTCATGCAGTCGAATGTCAAATGTGGTGGATTCGACTCATGCAGTCAAATGTCGTTCTGAGGCGATTCAGAGACAGGACCCTTTTGCCCTTGTGTGACTCGATTGTGGCGCCCTTTCTTCTTAGTATATAAAGGGGGTTTTGTCCTCTTTGTATGTGTAAGAGTGTTTCTTGCAGAAGAAGTATTGAAAGCTGCTGTGGCCGTGGACGTAGGAAGGCTTCTTGCCTCCGAACCACGTAAAAATCTGGTGTTCCTGTTTCTTCTTCCTACCTCCTTCTATCTCTCTCTGGTATCTACGAGTGGGTAGTGTGAGAGAGTTGTCGCTGGTCTGTAGCTTTGTCCCCCCAACAACTGGTATCAGAGCCCCAGGTTTAGGGTTTGCAGGGAAGCAATGGCAGCGGATGAAGGAAAGGTGAGGATCGAGAAGTTTCATGGCAAGGACTTCGGTTTCTGGAAGATGCAAATCGAAGACTACTTGTATCAGAAGAAGCTGCATCAGCCTCTTCTTGGAACGATGCCAGAGGGTATGAAGAAGGAAGACTGGGATCTTCTGGACAGGCAAGCTCTTGGAGTTATCCGTTTGACGTTGGCCAGAAACGTTGCGTTCAACATTGTGAACGAGAAGACCACAACAGATTTGATGAAGGCGCTATCAAACATGTACGAGAAACCATCTGCTTCCAACAAGGTACATTTGATGCGTCGTCTGTTTAATCTCAAGATGACCGAAGGTTCCTCGGTCACAGATCATATCAATGAGTTCAACGTGATTACAACTCAGTTGAGTTCTGTAGAAATAGATTTTGATGATGAGATTAAAGCTTTGATTCTTCTGTCCTCCTTACCGGAAAGTTGGGGTGCTACTGTGACGGCTGTTAGTAGTTCTTCAGGTTCAAGTAAACTGAAACTCACAGAGATTCGAGATTTGATTCTTAGCGAGGATGTTCGCAGGAGGGAATCTGGTGAAGCTTCAGGTTCTGCCCTAAACACTGAAGGCAGGGGAAGAGCAAATCAGCGTGGACAAAATCGGAACAGATCTAAGTCAAGAAAAGAAATCAGTCCAAACCCCGTGGTGATGGTTGCTGGAACTGTGGTAAGAAGGGTCACTTCAAGAAGGATTGCAGACTTCCAAAGAGGAAGGATAAGGGCAGAAACAGGAAGAAGACTCTGCTAATGTCACGGCAGAAGGAGTCGAAGATGCTCTGATCTTGAGCATTAACAGTCCCATCGAATCCTGGATTTTGGATTCTGGAGCATCCTTTCACTCTACCTCATGCAAAGAGACTTTACAAAATTATGTTGCTGGTAATTTTGGGAAGGTCTATCTTGCTGATGATGAGCCCCTAGACATTGTGGGGAAGGGTGATGTTCACTTGAAAACAGCAAACGGGACTGTATGGAAGCTGAGGGATGTTAGACATGTTCCTGGCTTGAAGAGAAATCTGATCTCCATTGGTCAGCTTCATGATGAACGATATGTCACTACCTTTGTCAATAGGTGCTGGAAGATAACCAAGGTGCCATGGTTATAGCACGGGGCAGCAAGATGGGGACTCTTTATATGACTGCAAATGACAAAGACTTAGTGGCAGTGGCAAATTCAGAAGAAGACTCCAAGACCTGGCACTGCAGACTTGGGCATATGAGTGAAAAGGGAATGAAGATGATGGCTGCAAAAGGGAAGTTAGGTGATCTAAAGTCCATAGATATTGGACTGTGTGAAGACTGCATACTGGGAAAGCAGAGAAAGGTCACCTTCTCTAAAGCTGGAAGAAGTTCTAAGCAAGAAAGGCTAGAACTTGTGCACACTGATGTGTGGGGACCAGCCCCTGTTCGATCCCTTGGAGGTTCACTCTATTATGTCACCTTTATTGATGACTCCACTCGGAAGGTATGGGTTTATTTTCTCAAAATAATCTGATGTGTTCTCTACTTTTGTGAAGTGGAAGGCTGAAGTGGAAAATCAAACTGGTGTAAAGATCAAGTGTCTGAGGTCAGACAATGGAGGAGAGTATAGCAGCAAGGAATTTAAAGATTTCTGTGCAGTACATGGCATTCGTATGGAGAAAACAATTCCAAATACTCCACAGCAGAATGGGGTTGCTGAACGCATGAACAGAACCTTGAATGAGAGAGCTAGAAGCATGAGGCTACATGCTGGCCTACCGAAGACTTTCTGGGCAGATGCTATTAGCACAGCACTTATTTGATTAATAGAGGACCCAGTGTTCCTCTAAATGGTGAGCTACCAGAAGAGGCTTGGACCGGCAAGGAGGTAACTCTCTCACACCTAAGAGTATTTGGTTGTCTCTCATATGTGCATATTGATTCCAATGACAGAGACAAGTTAGATCCTAAGTCAAGGAAATGTTTTTTCATTAGATATGGTTCTGATGATTTTGGATACCGCTTCTGGGATGATGAAGGCAGAAAAATCATTAGACAAAGGAATGTTATATTCAATGAAAGATTGCTTTACAAGCACAGATCTGATGTGGAATCCAAAGATGCAGGTCAAGAAAGTGCACAGGTTGAGCTGGAGGGAATTTCAGAAGAGGATGTATTGAGAAGGTCTCAAGAAGATCCTGAAAATACTACAGTGCAACCAGAGGTTCAAGTGAGAAGGTCAAGCAGATTGCGCAGGCCAGTTGAACGATTTTCTCATGCTATGTACTACTTGTTGTTGACAGATGCAGATGAACCAGAGAGCTTTGATGAAGCTATGCAGGTAGAGGATTCAGTCAAGTGGGAGCAGGCAATGAAAGATGAAATGAGTTCCCTACACAAGAATGAAACTTGGGTGCTGACTGAACTACCACAGGGCAAGAGGGCACTGCAAAACAAATGGGTTTTTCGGTTAAAAGAAGAACTTGATGGCAGCAAGAGGTACAAGGCAAGGCTGGTTGTGAAGGGCTTCCAACAGAAGGAAGGTATTGATTATACTGAATTTTCTCTCCAGTTGTCAAGTTAACCACTATTAGATTAGTGTTAAGTATTGTTGCTGCTGAGAACTTGCACCTGGAACAACTTGATGTAAAAACGGCTTTTCTCCATGGTGATTTGGAGGAGGATATTTATATGGTGCAGCCAGAAGGTTTTCATGAACATCGTAAAGAAAACCTTGTTTGCAAATTGAACAAAAGCTTGTATGGTCTGAAACAAGCCCCCAGGCAGTGGTACAAGAAGTTTGATGGATTCATATGTAGCAATGGGTTCATTAGGTGCAACATGGACCATTGTTGTTACTTTAAGAAGTTTGACAATTGTTACATCATATTGCTGTTGTATGTGGATGATATGCTTATTGCAGGATCAAGTATGACAGAGATTAATAAGTTGAAGAGGCAATTGTCAAAGAATTTGCTATGAAGGACTTGGGAGCAGCAAAGCAAATTCTTGGGATGAGAATTGTGAGAGATAGAGCAGATGGTATTCTGAAGCTATCTCAAGAAGGCTACATTCAGAAGGTGTTGAGCAGGTTCAACATGCAAGATGCAAAACCAGTCAACACCCCTCTAGCAAGTCACTTCAAGTTGTGCAAAGAGCAGTCACCGAAGACTACTGAAGAATGTGAGTCCATGAAGAAAATCCCTTATGCATCAGCTGTGGGAAGCCTGATGTATGCTATGGTTTGTACCAGGCCGGATATAGCACATGCAGTGGGAGTTGTGTGCAGATATATGGCAGATCCGGGAAAACAACACTGGGAGGCAGTAAAATGGATTTTGAGATATCTGAAAGGCACTTCAGATAAATGTCTTTGTTTCAGAAAAGGTGATGTTATTTTGCAAGGTTTTGTTGATGTAGATCTTGGTGGTGATCTGGACACAAGGAGAAGCACCACTGGTTATGTGTACACCTTGGGTGGGACTACAGTGAGCTGGGTTTCACAACTTCAGAAAGTTGTTGCTCTTTCAACCACAGAAGCAGAGTATGTTGCTGTCTCCGAAGCCAGCAAAGAGATGGTGTGGCTGAAAAGTTTTCTGAAGGAGTTTGGCAAGGAACAAAACAACAATGTGCTGTTTTGTGACAGTCAAAGTGCCATTCATCTTGCCAAGAACCCTGTCTTCCATGCAAGGACGAAGCATATACATCTAAAGTATCACTTTATCCGTGGGTTGATTGAAGATGGTACACTTTTGCTTGAGAAGATAAGAGGGTCAGAAAATCCTGCAGACATGTTAACCAAGGTGGTCACAAGAGACAAACTGAAGCTATGTCAAGCTTCAGTTGATCTCCATGAATGATAGATGGAGGGATGCCACAGCCAGCTGCTATTTTGCTACCTTGAGGAGGAGGTGCCTGATATTGTTTGGAGTTCTGACTCCAAGTGGGAGATTGTTAGCATGTGGAGCCCGAACTCTGAAGCAGATCTCCATAAGGGGTCAGGTCGCGGTTCGACATTCGACTAAATTTTGACTAAGTGTTGCAGGCGGGTTCAGCATTCGACTGCCACAGCCGAAGTCAGAAATGAAGCAGTCGATTGAATGATTCGACTCATGTAGTCGAATGTCAGATGTGAATGATTCGACTCATGCAGTCGAATGTCAGCATGAAGGATTCGACTCATGCAGTCGAATGTCAAATGTGGTGGATTCGACTGATGCAGTCGAATGTCGTTCTGAGGCGATTCAGAGATAGGACCCTTTTGCCCTTGTATGACTCGATTGTGGCGCCCTTTCTTCCTAGTATATAAAAGGGGGTTTTGTCCTCTTTGTATGTGTAAGAGTGTTCTTGCAGAAGAAGTATTGAAAGCTGCTGTGGCCGTGGACGTAGGAAGGCTTCTTGCCTCCGAACCACGTAAAAATCTGGTGTTCCTGTGTTCTTCTTCCTACCTCCTTCTATCTCTCTCTGGTATCTACGAGTGGGTAGTGTGAGAGAGTTGTCGCTGGTCTGTAGCTTTGTCCCCCCAACACATGTGTAGAAAGCATGCTATAGGTTATTCATGTGTACTTGCTTATTTGATATGATCCATGTGCCATATGCTTCTCTTATTGTTTAAAAGAATAGTATGAATGTGATATGTGTAAGGATGTGCCAATGGGTTGCTTGCTGGCCTTTGTGAAGAATCATACTTGCTTTAACATACAGGTGAGATAGGTGTCCCCGTGCTAGAGGAGGACATATTGAGGAGCGACTCCGAGCAAGAGGAGTAGCTGTGCTTGTGGAGATCACTTATTTAGACTACATTTTCATTTACTAGTATGTGGACATTGATATTATGTTATGGACTTGTATAATTGTGGACATTGGTTATTTACATTGCTACTATACAGACTGTGGAATGTGTGATGATGATGGAATAAGAGTATCTTTAATTTTTGTTGTACTTTCTTATTTTTTATGTACATCTCTACCTATTGTGTTGTGTTGGGTAGATGTCCCACTGTGACGGCGCCCTTTATGTCGATGTGGTTAGTATAATCGTACCGGTATAAAGAGGGTCATTACACATTTAGTGTTCTAAATTTTATTTTGTCCACCCTCAAAGTCAGAAAGAGTTAGAGCATTCACTCATATTTGTAATCTCTTTTCTGATCTTCTGTGTTTGCTTATTTTCTGAGCAGACACACCCATTTCATTCTGTTTAGAAACCATCAGGGCATTTGTTCCCTTTGTTCTCCTTTCGAAGGGAGGACCTACTGCGGTGGGAGACTGTAATACCTCAGTGAAGGGAAGAGTTGCTTGGGGGCAAGTGGGTGTAATACCTATCAATGGAGAGAAGGCCAAGTATTCTTGGCAGTTAGTGGAAATCCCAGGGGTGCTTGGGGATTCAATGTAGGACTCCTGATTGATAGAAGGTTTGAGCCATGATAAATTCTCTGTGCATTTTGTGTGATTGTTTCCGTCAAATTTTCACTTGTTTCACACACACCACACTAAATACTAACGATACTATATAGTGTTATTTTATTTTTAGATAAAATTTTAATAATGTAAGAAGTCCTATTCACCCCCTCTAGGACATCTAAGGCTCCATCTCTATCCAACAAGTGCCTCTGCACCATCTTTCTCTTTCTTGTTTCTTTTCTTCTTTATCTTTTTCTCTCGTCTCTCTTTTATTTCTATGATGGAAGGAGAGCATTGATGGCGTGGGGAAGAAAAAGAAGAAGACGATGATGAACAGTCTATCCCATGTAACCTAATTTAATCACATTCTATTTGGTGATTACAAACCATGTTATGTTGATAATTATCAAACCCTTGATTAAGGTCACTAACCTATTTTCTATAAGTCTTGAGCACAGGAAATAAACAAGGAAAATCAAGCCAAATTGGTAAGTATTATTCTTACTGAAGCAACATTAAGATGAAGTATGATATTTCTCTAAGTACACATCTTTCTTTTATAAATTATGATGACTACAGTAGAACTATAACGATTTCCTCATAACGGTTTCATAAGTGCCTTATCGATTTCTTCATAGAATGAAATCATTTGAATTCAAAAGAAATCGTTCTCACAACGATTTGCTATCGCAACGATTCCTTTAGTTTATCGCAATGATTCCTTTAGTTATCATAACGATTTTCTTATCGCAATGATTTCTTCAAATGTTGCAACGATTTGCTATCGTAACGATTCCTTTAGTTATCACAACGATTTGCTATCGTAACGATTCCTTTATATCGAACAATTTCTATCGTAACGATTCCTTAGTTATCGTAACGATTTGCTTATCACAACGATTTCTTCAGACGTCATAATGATTTGCTTATCGCATGATTTATTCAGATGTCATAACGATTTGCTTATCGTAATATTTCTTCAGACGTCGTAATGTTTGCTTATCGCAACGATTGCTTTAGATATTATAAGATTTGCTTTACGCATCGACTGCTTAAGTAATCACATCGATTTCTTTGGTTCTCATAACGATTTGCTTTGCGCATCGACTGCTTAAGTAATCACATCGATTTCTTTGGTTCTCATAACGATTTGCTTTGCGCATCGACTTCTTAAGTAATTATAATGATTTCCTTAATGATCACAACGATTCTTTCATATCTCATAACGATTTGCTGTTTGGTTGCATAACGATTTCATAAGTCATAAATGCATCGATTTCATATCAATCAACTTGACATATGACTTATCCTTTCAACGGTTGAATAGTCAAAGTCTTCGCACATATTCTTCTGTCAGCTGTGCATTTAATGAAGACTGAACTATCCTCCATGCATGCAGACGATATCGTCCATTATCATGTCTATTCTTTATGCATCTTTTAGAACAACAGAATAGCATTACTATTTTGATGAATATTCACACTAACGTTGACTGACAACAAGAGACAGTTCTGCTGTCTATCATTCTAGCTTGCTTTGTGTGTAGGTCCTGGTCAGCTATTCATCTCACAACAATTGGACCTTGTAGAAGCCAAAGGACACTTCAGAAGATCCTATCTCTTTGTGTGCACAAATGGATAAAGGACTGTTGATTGTAAGCTTCCAAGTCACTCAATTTAACGTCCACCAAAAGCTAGAGGCAATAGATACTTCAACGTTTAGATTTCAAATTGAAGATGTATAAATTGACGAAGGGAGCTCCAGAAGAATATATACACATAGACAAAGCATGACAGTCATAGAAAACTCTATGATCATCAAGTCTTCTGCGAGTTCTCAAGAAAGAGCCAAGCCTCATTCCATTAGATTAGCTCTTTGCTCTCTACATTGTTTATAGATTTTCGAGAGAGCTTGTTTGGTTTTGAGAGTGAGCTTTTGTTTATAGATCACATTTCTCTCAGTCCATTGCTTCAAATCCTGGCTTATCAAAGCTTGATATAGGGGCTTAATCTCCTGCTTACTTGTTTCAGTTTGTGATCCCTTCTGTTGAGAAGGAAGACCTGGTGGGTATCCAGGGTGTTGTTCCTCTTCGGGCTGTGAAGAGAAGACCAGTAGCTGGGTGTTGTAGTGTCCATAGGAGGACTGTACCCTAGTTAGTGAAATCCTGAGTTGTTGCTCAGGGACTTGACATAGGACTCCTGTGGAGAGGAGATCCGAACCAGGATACATCTTGTGTTGTGTGATTGTCTTCGTGTGATTGTTATTTCTCTTTACTAACACTAACAATCTTCAAATTGTATTTCTCTCTGAACATTTTAGTGAACATCTATTACTGATAAATTTTTAAGATCGATTCACCCCCCCTCTGGGCTACCTAACTGGGGAACAAGTGGTATCAATGCGAGTCTCTTCAACAAAGAAAAGATCCAACGATCGGATAAGTAATGATCCATGGCAGCCCAATGAAACATTGAAGGTCAATCTGTCAACCGACCCCCTCTCTTCGATGGTGAAGACTACACTTACTGGAAGACCAGAATGCAGTATTTTCTGTAAGGATTCAACTATCAGATCTGGTCAATTATAGAAGAAGGAGATCTCGTTATCCTGAACTCAAGGCAGAATTGGACAGACGATGATAGGAAGAAGATCTTCCTCAACTGTAAATCTAAGAGCATTCTATGTTGTGCTCTCAGTAAGAAGGAATTCAACAGAGTTTCAGCCTGCAAATCTACAATGGAGATGTAGGAAAAGCTCAGAATCATATATGAAGGTACAGACAAAGTGAAAGAGATAAGGATTGACATTCTTGTAACACAGTATGAAAGATTTCAGATGCAACCAGGTGAATCCATAACTCAAATGTTAGTAGATTTACAGACATTACAAACGGCTTAGCTGGACTTGGGAAGACATATGAAATTGGAGATATGGTTAGGAAGATTCTCAGATCCCTACCACCCTCATGGACCCCAAAGGTAACAGCCATGAGGAAGCCAACGACTTGAAAAATGTCGTTGGAGAAGCTCATTGGGTCCCTTATGGCCCATGAGATCAACATGGAAAGGTTGGGAGAGTCCTCGAGCAGAAAGAAGCACTCAAATGCCTTAAAGCTAAAGAAGACTCATCAAATGAACTCTCAGATAACAATGAAAGCAGCAAGGACAGTGAAGATGAAGAAGCAATGCTGTCCAGGAGATTACGCCTCCTAGCATAGAAGAAGAAGTTCCAACCTGGTAGAAGACACTTCAAGAAACACAAGGAGTTCAAGAATTATAAGGAAAAGATCAGAAGAAGACCGAGCCGATATGTTATGAGTGTAAGAAGCCCAGACATATCAAGGCAGAATGTCCAAAGCTCAAGAAAGGTGAATACAAGAAGAAGGACAACTTCAGAAATTCAGAAAGTACAAAAGAGAAGCAATGGCAGCTGTGTGGGAGAACAACAGTGACTCTGACAGTGAGTCATCCCAGAGCAGTGAGGGAGAAGAAGAAGCCAACTTGGCTTCATGGCCAATACAGATGAAAAGGTACATCTGACTCCTCTTTTGATTCTTGCAATGATTCTGATTCAGACAATTTAGAAGAAGCATTGAATGAATTGTATGATAAATATAGAAATGTAACTATGTTACTAAAAGCTAGTAAGAAAGTATTGCCTGTCTAGATACAAACTCAGATTTAATCAGAAAATGAACAATTAGAAAAAACAAGTATCTGAACTGAAAAGATGAAAGATCTATTGTGTGAGGATCTAAAAGATAATAATAAACAAATAATCAGATTAGAAAAACAGGAATCAGATGAACTAAGAATAGAAATCAAAGCCTTAGGTGAAGAAAATGACAAACTATCAAAGACGCTGGAGAAATTTACTAATGGTAAAAATTCCTTAGTATTAAAGGTGCTAGACGATCAGGGAAGAATAAACAAGGAATAGAGACACCCATCCAGACAATGAAGAAACCATTATTTATCTGAAAATATCCAACCCCTAAATTTGTAACTGAACAAGATACATCATATAAATCTAACTTTAAATACGCCTCATATGAAAAGTAACTAGAGTAACATGTTGCAGCCACTGCAATAAATTAGGACCCAAAAAATAACATGTCCAACTAAGAACAAGAATGGGTAATAAAAGGAAAAATTGATGACACTAACCAACAAGGACCCAAAAAGATTTGGGTACCTAAAACTTATGTTTTCATTTCAGGGTAACCTTCGAGCATCCAAATGGTATTTGGATAGTGGGTGCTCAGGCACATGTCAGGAAATAAAAGATTATTCTCTCATCTAGAAGCAGAAGAAGGAACAGTCACCTATGGAGACAATGCAAAAGGACTGTTTTGGGAGTGGATCTCTTAGCAACAACAACAAACTATTATTGAAGATGTTCTATGGGTCAAAGGTCTGAAGCATAACCTTATAAGTATCAACCAACTATGTGACAAGGACACCAAATCAAATTTGAAGAATCCAAGTGCAGCATTATAAAGGATGGAGCAGTTATCTTTGAAGCTAACAGAGAAAAGAATCTATATGTACTGTACCTTGAGAACTCAAAGATCAAGACGTTTGTTTAGCAGCTAGCAAAGAGCAGTCAACTGAGCTATGGCACAGAAGATTGGGCCACTGCAGTTTGGATGGCATAAACAAGCTCAGAAAGAGAAGTTTGTTGAAGGTCTGCCAAAGGTCAGCACTAAAATGGATGGTATCTGCAGACCGTGTGCAAAGGGAAGCACACTAAGAGTTCCTTCAAGTCAAAGACTGTGGTAACCACCTCTAAACCCTTAGAACTCCTTCACATGGATTTCTTTGGGCCAATGAGGACCACAAGTCTTGGAGGAAAGAGTTTTCAGTTTCGTAATAGTGGATGATTACTCCAGTCACATGGGTGTCATTCTTGGAACACAAAGATGACACATTTGACAGTTTGTAAGTTTCAGTAGAAAGGTGCAAAGAGACAAGAATACTGAATTGTTGAAATCCGGTTAGATCATGGAGGAGAATT
Organism: Colocasia esculenta; assembly: GCA_014218235.1. NCBI lineage: Eukaryota > Viridiplantae > Streptophyta > Magnoliopsida > Alismatales > Araceae > Colocasia > Colocasia esculenta. The sequence goes on along the minus strand of JACBKR010001696.1, from coordinate 4,761 downwards.
CCATAATGATAAATTTGCAAAATTCTGTGATGACCAAGGGATGAGCACAACTTCTCAGCACCAAGCACCACAGTTGTAGCAACGAATTTTTACGAAAATAAAAATTTAAATAAAGAATTTAAGACCTAGCTAAATGGATATTTAAATAAAGCATTAAATAAAACTCATTAAATGGAAAGAGTAATGGGCTTTGCTTAATGGATCTTCTAGAATTTATGGGGTCAAAAATATAAATTTTACAAAGAGAGAATAATAGGAAAATACCCTAAATTCGTAACTAAATTATTACCTAATATAAAAGGGGTATTTAATGCATTAAATAGGAAGTTAGAATTGGAATTGGATTCCTAAACCTACCCTATATGGTTTAGCACGAATTTAGATCTCTTCCTAGTCTAAATAGAGATTGGAAACAAGGAAAGAAGGTGGGAGTAAGGAAATTTCGTAATTAAAGAGGAATTAGAGTCCTATTAGGAAATAGAAAGAGGAGAAGCTTAAATACTCTCTTAAAACCCTCATGGCCGACCCAAGCTCGTGCCAAAGGATTCCTGGACCAGGAGGAGAGGCCAAGGAGGAGGAGATTTCGTGGGAAGAAGAACCTTTCAAGCTCTCAACCCCCGTTCTTCAAGTTCTAGCCCTAGAAGAGGAAAACGAGTCAAGGTAGGCATTCTCACAAGCAAAAATCCTAAAACTTCGTCTGTAATTGTTCCATACATCAGGAACAAACCCTCAAATTTCATAATTTCCACGAGCCAATATTTTCTTCTTGAATTTAGAAGTTCTGCAACTCTCTTGACCCCGAGCCCTCTTCTTAACTCTTGATCTCTATGTAGACTTGATCCCATGCTACGAAATTTTTACTGTAGATACTTCATGATGTTAGGGATCATTTGCCCCTAAAAAGCCTAATTTCATTGAGCATGTTGCCCGAATTAAATCCATCTTGCTCTCTGTGTCTGGTTTCTGTGTTACTCGTTCTTGTTTGTTCTCAAACCATGTTCAAACCATGTTCTATCTCGAATCCCTATTTTATTGGAGGTACCCTTACATGTCTAGTTTCATTTGCAACAGGTTTCATGATTTTTCGTTGACTGTATAATTAGTTATGATTTCCTGAACGACCCTGTATCGAAATTTCAATGTTCTGGCCCGCAATCCAATGCCTGGTCTGACTCCTGTCGGAGTCAGGCGCAGACAACCGAAGGCGACACTCGATATGTCGTTTTCTGGGGCCTGATTGCGACAGCCACCCTGTCGCGACCAAGAAGGCGACAGGTGAGCCGTCGCGTTCTCAGTACCCGATTTGCATGCCCTGTCGCGACCCTTTTTAGGCCCTGTCGCGTTCTGTCCTGACCCTGTCGCGGACCAGTATAGGGGTATGTCGCCTTCTTACCATTATACCCTAGTAAAAACCTACTTAAAAGGATGTTATATTGAATGATTTAAATACATGTTCACGACTTATTTCTATCCATGATTTCTCTTGCACTTGCACACACTTGAACCATCCATTATGGCTGAAATCTTGCAGAAAATATCTCATAATGTATTACAACAAAGCATATTAACTGCCCTATTTTAAAGGACTTGCATTCGTTTTCTTGCATTGTTTTTAATACCGATATCGACGCTCCACTGTCCTAGAATTCTCTAGAACGTCGAGCACCTGTTTTATATACACATTTTTCTGGCTTGTGGTGAACTCTCCGTCGGATATTCCTTCGCCGGACTAGTGAACTCTTGCACAAGGCCTCCGTAGTTCTCTCTGTCTCATGGATTCCCACATGGTCGACGAGCCGGTTGTACCCTAACACCTATGATACCCTTTAGGGATCAATATGATCCAAACGGCTATTAGAGATTCACTCTCGTCTTAAATCACGCCGGACCTCTGGACCTGTGCATAATAAGGCCGTGGTAGGATCGTGAGTTCCACCTGACTGCCAACACGACGTGCGCGTGTTGTGCAACTGTTACTATCGCCTGGTTACTCGACGCATTACGTACAAAGACCACTAGCTCTCATCTGTACTCTACTCGCTCGTCTATTCACGTTCACTCTGCTTTCTCGTCTATTCATCTAGTGCTCTCATCTACTTCTTGTACTCTATATTGGCCATTGACTGATTGTCTAAAGATAAACAATATAACCAATGCTTGGCAATATATAAGGGCCCGATCAGGTCCTGGGATGTGCGCCGAAAGTGCTAGTGCCCATGGGAGTTAAATGATCAGAGTGTTTGGCATTACACTCAAGTGCTATCTATCTCGACTATCTGTATGACAATCAAAAACACAAAAGGTGCTATACTCTCTCGTTGTCTAGAATGACAAACAAGTGCTATACTCGTCGTGCTATCGTTATACTTGTGCTAGTTGTGCTATGGCCATCCTGCTTTTCGTGCTATACGCGATACTCGTGCTCTTTTTGGAAACTATACTCGCTCTCATGCGATTGTGCTATCTCTTGCTATATTTGACTCTCTTGTACTGCTATCTTTAGATACTCTGCCATTAAATGCATTAATTATTTAAAGCCTGCTTGAGCCTGAGATTTAAGTCCTACTGGGCGTTATCGCCACACCTGCGTTATTTGATGTTGTGTTCTCAGGTGAGACCGAGGATGACACATACACTCACGAGGAAGGGAATGACCAAGAGTGAAGCCAGGAGTACCCTCGAGTCGTTATGTTATCTTAGAGTTTTAGTTAGTTATTTCCTTCTAATGCAATGTAATTGGCCCTATAGAATGGCTCTGATATTAGTGGTTGTAACTAGACATTTGGAAATTATTAATGAGAAAGATTTGCTTTAATATTATTCAGTGTGCAATGGTTTGATGTCTAGTATACGCTCTATACCTTTCTTGCAACTACCTTCGCGCTCGATATTCCGCGTTGGGCGTGACAACAGTAGAACGGAGTTGCTAAAAGAAAATAGACACTTTATTGGACATGGAAGACAATGTTGTCAGAATATGATTTGCCAAGATATTTTTGGGCCGTAGCAGTGAATACTGCAAGCTATATCATCAACAGGGTGATGATCAGGCCAATCCTAAAGAAGACTGCCTATGAGCTGTAAAGGGAGAAGCCAAAGATCAATCACTTCAGAACATTTGGATGTCCATGCTTCATTCACAACAACGGCCAAAAGAGACATTGGTTAGTTGGATGCCAAATCAGACGAAGACATCTTCATGGGGTATGCTTCTAAAACCTAAAGGTTATAGTGTGTTTAATAACGTACACTATTGATAGAGAAATCTGTGCACATTATCTTTGATGAAACTAACCCTTCCTTGAGAAAGGAAGAAGATAGTGATGTTGATGATGCAAATGATTGTCCAAGAAGTTAAAGAACACATCAATGGAGGACAAGGAAGATCCACCTCTGGAAGACCTGCAACAAACAGACATTCAACATGAAAATCATCCAAAGGAATGTGGATACAAAAGATCACCCACCTGAAAACATTATTGGCGATCCAACTGTAGTGGTAAGAACAAGAGGTAATGTAATTCCTTGTGATTACCTAGATTTTGTTTCTCAAATAGAGCCTAGGACAGTCAATGAAGCTCTTACTGATGAATCTTAGATTTTAGCCATGCAAGATGAACTGAATCAGTTCAAGAGAAACCATGTATGGTCACTTGTTCCTGACCATCAAATCATCCAGTTATTGGCACCAAATGGGTGTTCAGAAATAAATTGGATGAAGCTTGTATGATCTTAAGAAATAAGGCCAGGTTGGTAGCTCAAGACTATTCCAAAGAGGAAGGCATAGATTTCGATGAAATCTATGCACATGTAGCTAGACTTGAGGCTATTAGAATCTTACATGCATATGCATCTGCTCTAGATTTAAAATTATTTCAAATGGATGTCAAATCTGCATTTTTAAATGCTTTATTAAAGAGGAAGTTTATGTGGAACAATCTCTGGGTTTTGATGACACAGAATTTCCTAATCATGTCTTTAGATTACATAAAGCTTTATATGGTATGAAACAAGCACCTATGGCCTGGTATGAAAGGCTTAGCTCATTTTTACTGAACCATAGTTTCACTAGAGGTCAAGTAGATAGTACATTGTTCATCAAATCCAAAGTTAAACACATATTACTTGTGCAAATTTATGTAGATGATATAAATTTGGATCTACTGATGAATCTCTTTGCAAGTATTTTGAAAAGATAATGCAGGAAGAATTCGAAATGAGCATGATGGGGGAGCTCAACTATTTCCTTGGACTACAAATTAAGCAAGGAAAAGATGGCACCCACATCTGTCAAGCCAAATACACCAAGGAGCTCTTAAAGAAGTTTGGATTCGAAAATGTCGAGCCACTGTCAACACCTATGAGTACATCAACAAGGATGGACATTGACAAGGATGGTAAGAAAGTAGATCAAAAGATCTACAGAGGTATGATAGGTTCTTTACATTACATAACAGCTAGAAGACCTGATATTTTATTTAGTGTATGTATATGTGCTAGATACCAATCAGATCCTAAAGAATCTCATCTAATTTCAGTTAAAAGAATCTTTAGATACTTATCCAGAACTCATGATCTAGGTATATGGTAGCCAAAATCATGTGAAGTCAATTTAGTAGGATACTCTGATGCTGACTATGCTGGATGCAAAATAGATAGAAAAAGCACCATGGTTGTTGTCAATTACTTACAAGATGTCTGATATCCTAGTCCTCCAAGAAGCAGAATTCAGTAGCACTATCGACAGCTGAAGCTGAGTAT
>JACBKR010001695.1:0-40304 GCA_014218235.1 Colocasia esculenta | reverse complement strand
CCTACTAGGACACTCAGTCTTAGTGGACATCAGTTTGGGTTTGTGATTGTTGATGATTTCTCTAGATTTTCATGGGTGTTCTTTCTATTCACATGAGTGATACTTTTGATAATTTTCAAAATTTCTTCAATAAGATTGAGTAAGGAAACACAAATAAAATTTGCTACATACTCACTGATCATGGAGGAGAATTTGACAACAACTTATTCTTTGATTCTATAGGAGCAATAGAATTGATAATAAAATTGCCTCATCGAGAACTCTTGAATAGAATGGAGTAGTTGAAAGGAAAACTAGGACATTGGTTGAAATGGCCCGCACTTTGCTAATTGAAAGTCATCTTCCAAGAAGTTTTTGGCAGAAGCTATAAGCACCTCATGTTACATTCTTAACAGAGTTATGGTAAGACCAGTCCTAAAGAAAACTTCCTATGAGCTTTTGAAAGGTAAAAGATGTGACGACCCTCATTATACCGGTATGGTTATACCAACCCACGTCGATATAGTGAACGTTATCACAGTGGGACATTTACCCAAACGCTATCACATGATTGAGATATACACAAATATAGATACAGAGTAGCGGAAGAAAAGAACTACTAGTTTTCATTTCATCATCCACATTAAACATACATGGTTCAAATGACAATTTTAAGAGAATTAAAGTCCACATAATGAAATACTAAACTCAATTACATTGTTTGTCCACAAATTCCTTAATAATTCTATTACACTGTCTCATTACATACTATGAAAGCAAAAGTCACAACGTTGACTCCACCAAGCTACTCGCTACGCTCGGAGTCACTCTCCAATGTCCCTTCACAGGTGTCGGGTCACCAACTAAACCTGTACACCGAAGCAAGGAGTGAGTCTAAAAGACTCAGCAAATAACTCATACACATCATTCATGCATACATCAAAGTAGGTTCTACATTCCAATTCACGAAGCAAAACATATAGCATGCTTGAGCATTGATAAGAGACTGTCACGCCCCTCCAATTTAGCAGTGGAATAAATCGGAGGAAGACGCGAACAACGAGTATGGTAACGACAATTGCGCATACTTTCGCAAACATCAGAGCATCTAATAAACAATAATTAGAATAAACTCTTCTTTTCATTGAAATTCCACTAAGACTATTACAACACTAATTCGGAGCCAATACATAGGGCTCAATGACATCATTACATTGAAAAGAAATCTAAAGCAATAACTACTAGACTCCAGGGTACTAAGGTAACTTCAAGAGTTGACTCCAGGTCCCTCATCACTCTAGTCCTGTCCCATTGGTACGTATAATGTCATCGTCCGACTTACCTGAGACACAATAACAAATAACGAAGGGTGAGCGATAACACCCAGTAGGACTTAAATCTCAGGCTCAAGCAGGCTTTAAATAATTAATGCATTAAATGGTAGAGTAACTGATGATAGAGAGAGAGTCATGTAAAGTTGAGAAAGTAATAGCACAAGTAACGTGGTTCAAATAGTAGATGAATCAAGTATAGCACGATGATTAAAGTCAAGTCACGATAGAAACGATAACAACAATAGCAAGTAACGACATTGTCAAGAAATAGCAGGCGACATGTATAGCAAGAAGAGATGATAGTGGATGGTCATGTAAAGAGTAAATTTCACTTTGAATGTGATCAAGTCGCGATAGCACACAGTAACTCAAGATAGCGAGTATCAAGTAGAGCAAGTAGAGCGTTATGATGAGATAGCGTGTAACGAGATAGCGTGTAACAAGATAGCGTGTATCAAGATAGCATGTAACAAGATAGCAAGTAAAGTTGCACAACAATGCACAAGTCACGATAGCAAGTATTGGTCGATATTCTTTCAACCACGAGATTCAAGTAAAACAATAATTGACTGGTTGATTAATTGATTGCCATAGATCAAATCTTGCGTGTTCATGCATTAGGTGTATGCCGTCACCCAGATCATTAGACCCCCATGAGTTATAGCCTTTCAGGTGCTCCTCCCAAGGACCAGATCGGGCCCTTATAATGTTGCCTAGCATAGTCATGTATTTTATCGTAGACAATCAATCATTTAATGGCCAATAGAGAGTACCAAGAAATAAATGAGATCACGAGATGAATAGACGAGATAGTAGAGTGAACGTGAATAGATGAGCGAGTCGAGTATAGATGAGAGCTAGTGGACATTGCACGTAATACGACGAGTAAACAAGCGATGGTAACAGTTGCTCAACACGCACACTTGGTGTTAGCAGTCAGGTGGAACTCACGACCCTACCACTGGCCTTGTTATGCACAGGTCCAGACGTCCGGCATGATTTAAGACGAGAGTGAATCTCTAATAGCCGTTTGGATCATATAGATCCCTAAAGGGTATCATAGGTATTAGGGTACAACGGCTCGTCGACCATGTGGGAATCCATGATCAGAGGAGACTTACGGAGGCCTTGTGCAGGAGTTCACTAGTCCAGCGAAAGGAATATCCGACGGAGAGTTCACCACAAGCCAAGTAAAGTGTGTATATAAAACAGGTGCTCGACGTTCTAGAGGAATTATAGAACAGTGGAGCGTCAATATCGGTATATAAACAACGGAAGAAACGAATACAAGTCCTTTAAAATAGGGCAATTAATATGCTTTATCGCAATACATTATGAGATATTTTCTGCAAGATTTCAGCCATATATGGATGGTTCATGTGTGTGCAAGTGCAAGAGAAATCATAGATAGAAATAAGTCGTGAAGATGTATTTAAAATTATTCAATATTGCTCCATTTTTAGGCAAGATTTTTACTGGGGGTATAACTGTAAAAAGGCAGAAATATGTTTATGGGTTTTTCACCAAAATTCCTGTGAAGGCGACATAGGGTTGTAAGGATTGCGACAGGTACCAGGCAGAACGCGACAGGGCCTAAAAAGGATCGCGACATGGCCTGCAGATCGGGTTCTGAGAACGCGACGGCTTACCTGTCGCCTCTTGATCGCGACAGGTAGGCTGTCGCAATCGGAGCCCAGAAAGTGACATATCGAGGTGTCGCCTTCTGGTTGTCTGCGCCTGACTCTGACAGGAGTCAGACCAGACATTGGATTGCAGACCAGGGATATCAATTTTTGATATAGGGTCGTTCAGAAAATCATAACTAAATATATATGCGATGAAAAATCATGAAATCAGTGGCAAATGAAACCGGACATGCGAGAGTACTTCCAGTAAATAGGGATTCGAGAGAAAGCATTGTTTGAATATGGTTGAGAATGAACAAGAACGAGTAACATAGAACACGACACAGGGAGCAAGATGGATTTTATTCGAGTAACATGCTCAACAGAAATTAGGGCTTTCAGGGTCAAAAGATCCCTAGCAAGATCAAGTATTTACAATAAAAATTTCATAGCATGGGATCAAGTATACAAGGAGATATGGATTTAACGTGATGTCTCGAGGTTATCATGTTTGCAGAACTTCAAAAATTAAGAACAAAAGATAGGATGGATGGAAAAATATGAAACTTGGGAGTTTCGTTCAAGAGGGTAGGAAGAACCTACAGATGAAATTTCAGAATTTTAGCTTGTGAGAATGCCTACCTTGACTCGATTTGTCTTCTAGGGCTTAGAACTCCAAGAACGAGAAAGAAGCTTCAAGAACTCCTTATTCCATGAGGTCCTCTCCTCCTAAGCCTCTTCTCCACGTCCAACAACCTTGGCAACGAGCTAGGGTCGGCCAATGGGTTTAAGAGGTGTATTTATGCATGTTATGTTTCTAATTCCTAATAGTACTCTAACTTCTATTAAAATCTGAATTTCCTCTTTTCCTAACCTCCTCCAAAGATTTCCACTTCCTATTTGGGCTAGGATGGGAGCCAATTCGTGGCCAACTATTAGGGTAGGTTTAGGAATCCAATTCTAACTCAAACTTCCTTTAAATGTATTAAATACTCCTTTTCTATTAGGTAATAATTTAGTTACGAATTTAAGGTATTTTCCCATTATTCTTATTTTTAAAATCCTTATTTTGGCCCACTAATTTCTAATGGGTCTATTAACCAAGCCCATTATTTATTGGAATTTATCTTATAGGTTTTCCCTTTTTAATTAGGGAATAATAGAGTTATGATTTTATTGTATTTTCTTATTTGAATTTATTCAATGGCTATGAGAGGTCCATTGTCCAAACCCAATAATGGTTATTCACTTCATGATGTTGGAAGTTTCTCCAACATGATCGTTTAATTTATGAGCGCGTGATTTTCCGTGTTAACGGTTTTCCGACTTAGTTACCTAATTGGATAATTAGTCACATTGCGACGTACACTTAGCCAATCAATTTTTCGTTGCACGAATTTCTTCATGGAACACTTAGGGATATCATTTGGGGTTGATTTATAATTTTTACGGAATTTTCCGGTGTATTCTTGCACATACAATAATGGTACGTATGTTTCTATTATCTCAATTTAAAGAAATTATTATTTTGAATTTTTAGGTATTTAATTTTTTTCCGGGTTGCTACAGAGACAACCTATCATGGTATTTCTACGAAATTAAAAACATAGGATACATGATTTAAGACATTCCAAAATAAATATCCTATCACATGCTTACTACTCATTCAATCACATTAAGTTACAACATGATAGCAACTACCATGGGGTTCTCACATGCATAAAAGGAAACATTCCTATCATGGTTCTACACATTCTTGCATATGCACACTATCATTTCATACACTTTAAGGTTGCTGTTATAACATTATTTCACATTAACATATCATGGATCACAATTTCACAATCTAACATATCGGTTTCACATGTTTGCACAATTACTCGTTCACATAGTTCTCTTTTACACATTGCACGTTTACACATATTCACACTACACAATTTACACATATCCACATTCACATTTCACAATTTAGTGCCGTGACACATAGTCCAAACCACCATTAGAAGGACACATCACATTCACATAACACATAGACAGCACTACAAGAAAAAGCGCATATAGAGACCGATTAGAGACCGAAATTTTCGGTCCCTATTCAGTCCCAAAATGGGACCGAATAGGGACCGAAATTATTCGGTCCCAAATATAGAGACCGAATATTTTCGGTCTCAATTCGGTCCCTAAATAGGGACCGAAATTATTCGGTCTCTATATTTGGGACCGAATAATTTCGGTCCCTATTCGGTCTCTGAATAGGGACCGAATTATTCGGTCTCTATATTTGGGACCGAATAATTCGGTCTCAATTCGGTCCCTGAATAGGGACCGAATAGGGACCGAAATTATTCGGTCTCTACATTGGGACCGAATAATTTCGGTCCCTATTCGGTCCCTATTCGGTCCCTATTCAGGGACCGAATTGAGACCGAAAATATTCGGTCTCTACATTTGGGACCGAATAATTTCGGTCCCTATTCGGTCCCTGAATAGGGATCGAATAGGGACCGAAATTATTCGGTCTCCATATATTGGGACTGAATAATTTCGGTCTCTATTCGGTCCCTGAATAGGGACCGAATTGAGACTGCATTTTAGACTAAATTGAAACTGAATTTTGGTAATGAAATTTAGTTCGAAATTACCATAATTATCATAAAAATATGTTATACAAAAATGTGGATATTGAGAATTTTTTATGCACGGTTACTGAGGTAAATATGATTTATCTACTTTTAGGATAATTTATACTTGATAAATATTTTTTCAGAAAAAATTTAAATAAAAATTACCATAAACTTGATTACGTAAGATTTAACATGCATCTAAATGTGACATGTGTAATTAGTGGTAGGTATGTGTAAAAGTGTATAATTTATTAGTATATATATATATATATATATATTTATATGTGTGTTTGTGTGTGTGTGTTATAAAAGAAAGATAAATAATGTCTAAAAGATTATAGGTATACCTACGTGTTTTAGCTATACTCAGTCTAGCTAGGCAAGTGTTCTTGTGAATTGAAGGATTCTTATTCTTCTTATTTTTTTTCTGACTGTGTTTTGGAAATAGTACTAGTAGTGTCAACATCTATCCAGTAGTGTTGACCTATCTATCTAGTAGTGTCAGTTAACACTATCTATCCAGTAGTGTCAACTATCTATGCAGTACTAGTGTCGACCTATCCGTACTCATGTGTCAACACTATCTATACAATCCAGTAGTACTGTCACCATTATCTATCCAGTAGTGTTGACCGATTTATCCCTTATAGCGTCGACCTATCCCTTCATAGTATCGACCAATACCTTGTAGAGAGTTGACACTTTCCTTCAGAGTGTCAACACTCTCTTCTATTCAGGTTGACACACTCTGTTAATTTTCAAATCAACTTATAACTCATGTCTCCAGTGACTTAATTAGGTCGAGACACCCATATTCTAGGTCGAATATAAGCTCTTTTTTTCTTCCAGAATATGGAGAACAATATGGACCTTTCTCAAAATTTTATAATTAATCTGAATGCTCAGGTCTACACACGCAACGAACTCACACTTTAATCGTATGTGTTGTTATCTATCGAAATTAGGGCTGTAAATGTGTAACACCTTGATTTTGTTTATAAAAATACTTGGTCATTTGTGTATAATACATGATGACGTTCCAATTAGTTCGAATATTACGCACACTCCATTACTAAAATAAAGCTCGGTGATAAACACACAAGAGGCCCATAAATTAATAACATAAATAATTAAATTATGTTGATGGAAAAGGATTAAAATAGAATTATATTATATTAAAGAAATATGGAATTTTATATATGTATATATATATTATATCAATTATGGCACAATGATTACGTAAGGTAATCACTTCATCCTGCGTAACTTGGGTTACGTAAGAACTGTATTACGTGTTTAACCCAGGTGAAATCCTTTCGAAGATTTCATCGCCATTGTTCGTTGCAATCTCGCATGCGGATAACCCCACCTTTAAACCCCGCCAATGATCCTTATCTTATCTCCCGCACATGCTGCTGCTGCTATGCTTGCTACTCCTACAACTGCTTTACTGTTACTACGCTTTACTGCTGCTACTGCTTGCTGTTGGTGATGCTATGCTTAGGACTGTTCATTCTCGGTCCAACCCGATAAACCGAACCGAACCGAACCGTTCGATTCGGTTCGGTTCAACTAACTAAAGTTCGGGTCAATGAACCGAATCAAACCGGTTTAATGGTAAATAGTTCGGTCGATTTTTTCTTCCTTAAATTGAGCCGAACCGATTGATCGAAACACCCTAAAAAGCCCTAATCTGGTCACGCAGCCCTCTCCCTCCGGTCTCAGTTCGGCCTCTCCTCTTTCTTTGCTACACAGCGGAGTGTCGGAGCCCCTGCTCTTCGGCCTCTCCCATCGCCCCGAGCACGAGCAGTCGAGCCTCCTCGGCCAAGGTGGTCGTCGCCGTCCGTGCAACATTCTTGGACAACGTCCTCTTCTTCTTCGTCGGTGTCTTCGACATCTTCTAAAAACCAGAGACTTTCGCCTGCTTTCTTGGCTAAGAAGACCAGATTGTTGGTGATGCAGGTGAGAGATCCCCATTCTATCGATTTTGAGTGGAGCATCGAGAATGCCCGAGCCATTGGCCTTTTTATTTCTATCGATTTTGAGTGGAAATCTGTTGTACTCCTGACTAGGGCTGTAAACGGATCCGGATATATCCAGATCCGATCCGAATTCGTATCCGATTAAGTCTATCCATATCCCATTTAACAGATATCTGACGGAGCGAATTCGGATACGGATATTATCCGAATAATAACGGAGCGGACGTGGAAATAAGAGATCCCTCTGTTTAAGATCTGATCCGAAACTATATTAATACTGACCATTAGATCTTACATCTAATGGCTCATATCTAATATATAAATATTATACATATTTAAAACCCTCTCCCGAGTCTCCCCCAAATCGACCTAATCTGAAATCCCTCCGCCCTCGGACCCCTCCTGCCTCCTCCCCGACGATCCTCGGCTCGCCATCGGTCGCCGGCCCTCGGGTCCCCGCGGCGGCGACTCCTCGCGCAGTGGTGTCCCTATATCTCCCCCCACTCGCGCTCCCTCTCTCTCCTCCATCCCGACTCTCTCTCTCTCTCTCTCTCGCCGCCCGAACTCGCGCCACCACCGACAACGCCACCGACGCTCTCCGCCGTGGTGGTCGGACCCGTCGCCGCCGACGCTGTCCATCGTGGTCGTCGGACCCGTCGCCGCCGACGCTGTCCATCGTGGTTGTCGCCCGTCGCCGCCATCGCCCCTGCCCCAGCCCCTCCTCGCTGTCGCCTCTCACCACTGCGCGCCGTCGATCTCCTAAACCGAACCAAACCGATAAAACCGAATTTTATATAATATATTTTAAATATTATATATATATTTAAATCTGTTTAATATATATATATATCATGATATATATGTATCTACATATATATATATATATGTAAATTACACATGTGTAGGGTATTATGGTCATCTTAGATCTCACCCTTTCATCCAACGACTGCCATTAAACACCCAAAAACCACCTAAAGATACCCACGGTCGCACACAAGCTGGCCGCAGCCCCAAATCTTGCAAGTCTTGCTTGGCATCTGCATCCCCGATTCTCCCGTTCAGCACCGTTCTCTGCTCCTGGCGAGGGTTTGGTAGGATTGAGGGAGGCGGCGCCACGGACGGCACACCAGGGAGGCAGGGACAGGGAGACGACGTCGACGACACCAGGCGTAGGGCAGACAACGTCGACGGCACACCAGGCGCAGGGAGACGGCGTCGATGCTGACGGCGTGGACGGCACACCAGTGAGACCGGAGACGGCGCAGACGGGCCGATAGCACACCAGGTAGACAACGTGGACGGCGCGGACGGCAGACCAGGGAGACGACGAGGACGGTGTGGACGGGCTGGACGGCGCATCAGGGACTAGAGACGACGCGGACTACACCCCGGGAGACGACGCGGACGGCGTGGACGTGCCGAACTAGGGTTGCAAACGAACCAATACCCTCGACGAGTAGCTCGATTTCGGCTCGTTAGAAACTCACTCGACTCGTTATTAACTAACGAGCAGAGCTTGAACCAAAAAATAAGCTCGTTCATAAACGACCGAGCTTGAACAAGGTATGCTCGGCTCGATGTTTTGCGATAGCTCGTTAAGATACTCGATAAAATACTCGTTAAGATACTCGATAAATTACTCGTTAATATATTCGATTAATACTCGTTAATATACTCGATTTATATTTGTTAACATACTCATTAAATTAGTCATTATGTTACTAGATATCATATAAGATAAATTATTTGTTAAATATGAAGATATAAATATCTTTTATCTTCTTAAAAATGTATTGTTGAATTATAAAAAATTTTAAGAAATTACGTGTAATGTCTCCACACAAATACCCAATAAACCTATTGCACAATTTTTGCCGTCGAACCCTCAAATCCCATTCCCATTTGGGACTTTCCAGGCTTCCAGCGCTACCCAGTTCCCAGTTCCCATTTGGGTTCCCCTCTCCCAGCAGGTTTGACGCCAGGGGCGAATAGGGTTTGGCGTGGCGGGCCAGCGATTTCCAAGGGCGGCTCATCGATTCTTCCCTGCGAGCACTGCAGGTGTTCGACGACGGCCGGTGGTCTCTTCCCTCGTTCTTCCCCGCATTCGAAGGGCAGCAGCACTGCAGGGCCAGCGATTCCAAGGGCGGCTCATCGATTCTTCCCTGCGAGCACTGCAGGTGTGCGACGACGGCCGGTGGTCTCTCCCTCGTTCTTCCCGCATTCGAAGGGCAGCAGCACTGCAGGGGTAGCCGTAGTCTCTCCCTCTACTCTCTCCGAAGGCGATTCAAACGGCGGCGCATCGGTTCTTCTCCGCGATTCAAAGAGCAGCAGCACGGCAGGGTCGACGGCCGGGGTCTCTCCCTCGACTCTTCTCCGAAGGGCCGATCTCTGCGACTCCTTGTGATCTACATCAGACTCCTCTTGCGGGCTTGTTGGCCTGTGACAACGGTGAGATCTTCCGCCCAGTAGCATGAGGTGCCAGCGGGGGGGGGGACCGATCGTGATGGTTCGTCCATTTTTGTGGTGGTCGTTTTGTTGCGCGGAGTTGGATCCCTTGTTCTGTTCAATGTTGATTTTTTCTTTAAAAAAATGGTGTCTATTTATTATTTAGAACATCTAGATGATCATATGTGCTTGTGAGAACTGATGGAGATTCTGAGTGACGATTGATAGGGTTGTCCTTCCAGGAGCCTACAGAACCAGTTTCCATCACACCATTCAGGTTTTCTTTGTAGATCTTTGTAATTCCCATCTTTATCGTTTTTCTGGTATTTTCATAGCCTTTGGGGGATCCTCCTGTGCTCTGTCTTCTTAGTCTTTCTTGTGCAATTACTTTCGGCACGCCCTGGTTTTGGCAAAAACCCCATCATTTGGAATATGGCGTTAATCATTTAACCTGATTTGTACAGAGTAGAGAAGCATTTCTTCTATAAGCACATCAGCACAACACATGATGCTCATGGGGCAGGCAGCAGCAGCAATCCTCCCGAGTTGCTGAATCATGGTGAGTTACTCTGAAAATATTGATTTTCATTTTGTGCTTTTACTAAAAGCTAAGAAACCACATGCAATTTTTTGTCACTGTCAAGGAGCAAGTGATCTCATAATTAAACTGAGCTCAAAATTCCATGGACTAATTGAGGATAATTTCAGAGCCTGGGACAATTCCAGTTTTGAAGCTACAACATCAATAATCAACAGTACCTTTTCCTGTCTTACATACATGCCAAGAGCTTGCCTTTAGTCCTGAGCATTAATTTGCTAAAATTCATCTAGAACTCATGTGCTATAAACCATTCAGTTGGCTTAGAACTGTTTGAACCATGCCATCTTCACATGCTTTCCTCTCCCTCTCCAACTTCTCACACGGTGGACCAAGTGACTTTTAAGACTTTTGTTTTGTTATTTTTTTTTAGATTGAACTGTTGCAACGCAGTAGTATTATGATTTTTACTTTTATTTTGTTCTTCTGTTTTTTTTTCTACATTTTCTAGCAATGCAGGTTAATACTTTTTACCTCAGTGGCTCACTTGCAGAGATCTATTATTCAGATTTTTATTTTTTATTATTTGTGTTTTTCCTCCTTGTTCAGGCTTATTATGGTCATCTCTTTATTACGTGATGCTATGAGTATGCCCAAATGGCTATGTACCTTTTACGTTGTTCCCTTTTGGAAGTTGAATAATTTGGATACTAACATGTAGCCTTTTGTCATTTTTCTTGAAGAAATTTGGGGAGATAGTACGGAGTCACTTAATGTTTTACCATTGGGCTACTCCTTTTTGTATGGTTCTTGAAGAAAAAACTGATCTATATATGCTGCTCCATTTCCATTTTTTTTCCTTGCCCTTTTGCATGCAGCTCTTATTTTATTGCATATGAAGAGGATGGTGGAGCATGCTTCTATTATGTTGCAGCTATATAGCAAGGCTCTTCAGGCATCTGGTTATGTGTATGGTTCTTCTTTCTTGTAGAAACAAAGAAGAAATCAAGAGGCAGAGATTATACAAATATAACCTTTGTTTTATCATTATTTTAGTACTATGCATAATTTGCAAGGAACATCTGTTGAGTTGGATGAAACATGTGATGATGTTGAAGTTAGAAGATTATATACATGTACTATTGAAAGGTGTTAAAACAAAACTCAGTCATATGCAAAGTAATATACATGTCATTTCTTCTACTTTTAAAGAAATATGAATCTGTCACATTTACAATCTGATTTGCTTGCAAGATTGTGGTCTGTTGTTTTATCGATGTGATGTCTTTTTTGCTTAAATTTGGAGAGACAAAAAAATGTGATGAATAAATTCTGCCGGTCATCTTAACTGTTAAGTGGAAGATTGTGTATGTGTTTTGTATATGACATTAGGGATATTTTTGGGTTTTTAAATTTTTTCTAGGCATATTTTGGTGAAAAGAAGTGGTAGCATATTTGTATAGCATGCAACAATTATATGGTATGACATTAGGGGTAATCTATTTTTTTATTATTTTTCTATGCATTTTGATGAAAAATTAGGAACATAAGCCTATAACAATTTATATAGTATGGCATTAGGGGCATTTTTGGGTTTTTTTACCTTTATGTTGCACACTATGATAAAAAAATTGGGAGTATGTGCATAGCTTGTAGGTTGTCATGTTAAACGAGCCGAGCTCGAGCTTGCACATCGTTTTTGTGTACAAATTTTGATCCGAGTTCGAGTTCGAGCTCAAATATGTGGATGGTTAAACGAGTCGAGTTCGAGCCTAAGCTCGTTTAGGTAAGAATTCGAATTCGAATTCGAACTCGAGCTCGTATTCGAGCTCGTTTATGTAAACGAGTAGCTTAACGAGCCGAGCTCAAACATGGTAAATACTTATCGAGCCGAGTACGAACAGGCCAAAATACTCGGCGAGTATCGAGCCGAGTTCGAACTCACCAATAAACGAACGAGCCGAGCTCGAGCAGAGTGTTACTCGGCTCGGCTCGGATCGTTTGAGTCTTTGAGTAATTATCGATTCATTTCAGATCTGATTTTATTTTTGTTCTATATATTTGGTGAGCAGCTTTAACTCAAGTCTTCAAGTAATATTTTTAATCTTCATCAATCATAATATTTAATGCTTCAATTGATGTCTGTCTCCACAGCAATTGCTCACCAGACCAGAGCCACCATCATCATCTTCTGCCCTCACCAGCACAAGCACAACTGCACAACGCACACTTGCAGGTTAGATTATTATTTTGTTTCCTTTCACTCCTATTTAATTTATTTAGTCTAAAATTGTTATTTATTATTGTAGATTCTCATTTCTCATTGTCATATTATTAGTAGATGTTTTAACCATTATCAATTTATATTTTACATTTATAGGTTACCTTACATTTGAAAGTGTTCATTTTTCAGCTCATCCTCTCATGTATGGTTGACATAGATAGATTTTATAAGTAGATTTTTGTGAATGAAATATTCTTTTGATTATGCATATGCTATTGGTGCTCACAAAAATACATATGGAAAAACAGGAGGTTAAATTGTAGGACAATAAAATCTTGTTGTGAAAGGCCCACTTATTTTCAGGTTAAACCGAACCAAACGAATTGTATCGGTTCGATTTGGTTTGGTTTGAAAAATTATCTTGGAAGGATTTTAAGAGATCATGGACTAGCAGCTTTGACAGAGGTTCCTGGAATGTAGTGACAGGAAGTTCAGTTTTGGTGTAGCTGGCCAAAATGGAGAGATGGGTCCTAAGAGCAATTCTTAAGCTGGATCCATGCCTGGAGAGATTGGTGGTAGTCCCAGAATGTCACTCATCACTCAGCTAAAGTAGTGACAAGTTTGTTGCTGACTAGGGCTTCCCTATCCTTTTGTCACATGAAAGCCAACAACAAGGAGAAAAAACAAAAATGATGCCTCAGTCATAGGCTGCTTAGCTCCATCCTCATACAAGACAGCATCCTCACCCTCCTAAACAACTCTGATCTAGTTCATATAGAAGCATCTGTAGGTACATCTCCTTATAAGAGACATGTGAGGTAACATGACTGCAATTTCAAACAAGAAAGACTAGCAAGCTTCAAAATGATGACTAACTTAGAATATGCAAAGCAGTAAGATCTGCTACAATTTCCTTGCTCTGTTTGTAGCTAGGGAAATGGTATAGAGTAAAGTGATTTGCTAAAGAATTCACATTTTGCACAATTAGATGTCAGTAGACAATAATTGTAATATAACAACAATGTTAATCGTGAAACCAGGTTCAGTAAATCGAGAAGGATGAGCACATAGAGAAGAAATAGTACTTCAATAATACTACTAGAGTACACTTTCTTGGCATGGTATCACAAGCCTCAATATATGGGATACCTATAGAAAAAACTTGATAAAGGATCCTAAATGAAAATAGAAGATACAGGGAGAATGAAATCTGACAACTTCCTACCCAGTGAAACTAATCACACACTTCAGCAACGTACGTCGTTATCTAATCATCCTGGAAAGAACGGATGACTAAGGTTATGGCAGCTTGAGTTATTACTTTCAGGCATTTATATATAATTACTGATAAAATGACCTGCCCATAATAAACTTCAATTTCATATTGACAATAATTTACAGAAATGCAAATGCAGAATGATAATAATGTGCTTAACGTCAAAATCATATATATGTGCATGAACCCTTA
The DNA here is from genome assembly GCA_014218235.1 of Colocasia esculenta. Classification (NCBI taxonomy): domain Eukaryota; kingdom Viridiplantae; phylum Streptophyta; class Magnoliopsida; order Alismatales; family Araceae; genus Colocasia; species Colocasia esculenta. The sequence continues at coordinate 26,085 of JACBKR010001695.1, read as the reverse complement.
TGTTACGTGAGTCAGAGAATCTGGATGTGTTTGCAAGTCTTTCAATTGCAACCAATTACAAGCACGTATCTTATGGGAGATATTAGACTTCAGTCTATTTTGGGATATATTTGAACTTCAAACAAGATTATCGTTGAAGTTCTAATTGGGTAAAAAATGATAAATAGAGAGAGACTGAATAATGTGCCGCTCAAATCATCATCTAGATTCAACTTTTTCTCTAGTTACTTGCTATGCTAAGGATAAAAGTAAACAATGAAAACCAAATAAAAATTTCTCCAAACTTCATGATAATGAGATCTGGAGGAGCATTTCAGCTTCTCGGCTGACCACTTTCAGATCCAAGCTTCTTCATGTAAAATCGATCACAGTCCACAGACTACCATAAGCATTGTCATACCTGCATGCAGTACTATCTCACCCTGGCCAACCTCTTCACTTCATTACAAGCAAGCCAGTGCTCCTCCGATCGCAGCAGCCATGTATCTCCAGGACACAGCAGCGGCCCGCACAAGCTCTCATCTCATTAGCTTGCAACCCGGCCTCTAAATAATGACCCCGTTTTGATCTCACCTGGGGTTCTGCTGCGTGTGCTGAACAGCGGATGTGGGAGTTGTCTATAGAAAAGTAGATTAAATTCGTTATCTCACGGCATATATAATCCAAGATCTAGACAACAAGAAAATGCAAAGCCAACAGCATGCAAGTGATTATTTGAGCTATCCAGCACGGTCGGGTCAATGAGTGTGACTTGTGGAAACTGACGGAGTTCAATTCGGACTCCCGGTTTGACCTCGACGCTCCAAGTCGTCTAACCAAGTTAGTTTAGTTAAAAAATGAAAACTTCGATTTGAGGGACCAATTAGAAATACTCATCCGATTGGCCTCCGTGTTTGCAGCCACGGTCGGGTCGATGAGTGTGACTTTTGGAAACTGACGGAGTTCAATTCGGACTCCCGGTTTGACCTCGACGCTCCAAGTCATCTTAACCAAGTTAGTTTAGTTAAAAAATGAAAAACTTCGGTTTGAAGGACCAAAATTAGAAATACTCATCCGATTGCCCTCCGGTTTGTTCCAGCACGGTCGGGTCAATGAGTGTGACTTGTGGAACTGACGGAGTTCAATTCGGACTCCCGGTTTGACCGCGACGCGCCAAGTCGTCTTAACCAAGTTAGTTTAGTTAAAAAATGAAATACTTCGATTTGAGGGACCAAAATAGAAATACTCTTCCAATTGGCCTCCGGTTTGTTCCAGCACGTCGGGTCTATGAGTGTGACTTGTGGAAACTGACGGAGTTCAATTCGGACTCCCCGGTTGACCGCGACGCGCCAAGTCGTCTTAACCAAGTTAGTTTAGTTAAAAAATGAAAAACTTTGGTTTGAGGGACCAAAATTAGAAATACTCATCCGATTGCCCTCCGGTTTGTTCCAGCACGATCGGGTCGATGAGTGTGACTTGTGGAAACTGACGGAGTTCAATTCGGACTCCGGTTTAACCGCGACGCGCCAAGTCATCTTAACCAAGTTAGTTTAGTTAAAAATGAAATACTTCGATTTGAGAGACCAAAATTAGAAATACTCTTCCAATTGGCCTCCGGTTTGTTCTAGCACGGTCGGGTCGATGAGTGTGACTTGTGGAACTGACGGAGTTCAATTCGGACTCCCGGTTTGACCGCGACGCGCCAAGTCGTCTTAACCAAGTTAGTTTAGTTAAAAAATGAAAACTTTGGTTTGAGGGACTAAAATTTAGAATACTCATCCGATTGCCCTCCGGTTGTTCCAGCACGGTCGGGGTCGATGAGTGTGACTTGTGGAAACTGACGGAGTTCAATTCGGACTCCCGGTTTGACCGCGACGCGCCAAGTCATCTTAACCAAGTTAGTTTAGTTAAAAATGAAATACTTCGATTTGAGAGACCAAATTAGAAATACTCTTCCATTGGCCTCCGGTTTGTTCCAGCACGGTCGGGTCGATGAGTGTGACTTGTGGAAACTGACGGAGTTCAATTCGGACTCCCGGTTTGACTGCGACCGCCCAAGTCGTCTTAACCAGTTAGTTTAGTTAAAAAATAAAAAACTTCGGTTTGAGGGACCAAAATAGAAAACTCATCCGATTGCCTCCGTTTGTTCCAGCACGGTCGGGTCGATGAGGTGACTTTGGAAACTGACGGAGTTCAATTCGGACTCCGGTTTGACCGCGACGCGCCAAGTCATCTTACCAAGTTAGTTTAGTTAAAACTGAAATACTTCGATTGAGAGACAAATTTAGAAATTATACTTCGATTGAGGGTCCAAAATTAGAAATATTCATCCGATGGCCTCCGGTTTGTTCCAGCACGTCGGGTCGATGAGTGTGACTTGTGGAAACTGACGGAGTTCAATTCGGACTCCCGTTTGACCTCGACGCTCCAAGGTCGTCTTAACCAAGTTAGTTAGTTAAAAAATGAAAAACTTCGATTTGAGGGACCAAAATTAGAAATACTCATCCATTGCCCTCCGGTTTGTTCAGCACGGTCGGGTCGATGAGTGTGACTTGTGGAAACTGACGAGTTTAATTCGGACTCCCGGTTTGACCTCGACGCTCCAAGTCGTCTTAACCAAGTTAGTTTAGTTAAAAAATGAAAAACTTCGATTTGAGAGACCAAAATTAGAAAATACTCATCCGATTGGCCTCCGGTTTGTTCCAGCACGGTCGGGCCGATGAGTGTGACTTGTGGAAACTGACAGAGTTCAATTCAGACTCCCGGTTTGACCTCGACGCGCTCCAAGTCGTCTTAACCAAGTTAGTTTGTTTAAAAATGAAAAACTTCAGTTTGAGGGTCCAATGTTAGAAATACTCTTCCGATTGGCTCCGGTTTGTTCCGCACGGTCGGGCCGATGAGTGGGACTTGTGGAAACTGACATAGTTCAATTCGGACTACCGGTTTTGACCGCGACGCGCCAAGTCGTCTTAACCAAGTTAGTTTAGTTAAAAAATGAAGAACTTCGGTTTCATGGTCCAAAATTAGAAATACTCATCTAATTGACCTCCATTGCTTATAGTTTTATTTAATTTATGCTTCTATAATAAGTTATTGGTTATAATAGTATTTAATTTTAACTTATTATTGTTATATATGTATTGTAGGTTCCTTCATCGGGTGGAGTGGGAGGACACGAGGATGAAGACGAAGATGAGGCATCATGATTTTCATTTCATTATTATTATTGTTGTAGACATTTTTATTATTGTTGTTGGCATTATATTATTGTGATGTTGTGGATATTTTTATTCTTATTGTGGACATTTTATTATTCTGATGTTGTGGACATTTTATTATTCTTGTGTTGTGGATATTTTTATTATTGTTGATGTTGTCGACATTTTATTATTGTTTTGTTGTGGATATTTTTATTATTTTTGTGTTGTAGACAATTTGTGGACAATTATTATTGTTGTGGATATTATTGATTTATTTAAGCAGGTCATTTTCCTAAAAATGTATATATTAAAAAAAAATATTTAAAAAATAGAGATGATTAGGGACCGAAATAATTCGGTCCCTATTCGGTCCCTATTTTAGGGACTGAATATTCAGTCCCTAAATAGGGACCGAATGATTCGGTCCCTATTCGGTCCATATTTTAGGGACCGAATAGGGACTGAATCATTTCGGTCCCTATGTAGGGACTAAAATAAAGTGGTCCCAATTCAGTCCCTAGACATAGGGACTGAATAGGGACCGAATAATTCGGTCCCTATTTTAGGGACCGAAAGTATTCGGTCACAGTTCGGTCCCTAAATAGGGACCGAATAGGGACCGAATACTTTCGATCCCTAAATAGGGACCGAATTTATTCGATCCCATTCAGTCCCTATTTGTAGAGACTGAATTGGGACCGAATAAGATCGGTCCCTAAATAGGGACCACACATTCGGTCCCTATTCAGTCCCCAAAATAGGGACCGAATAGGGACCGAATATTCGGTCCCTAATAGTGACCGAATGTTCAGTCCCTAACTAGGGACCGAATATTCGGTCCCTATTCGGTCCCTATTTTAGGGACCGAACTAGGACCGAATACTTTCGGTCCTAAATAGGGACTGATCTTATTCGGTCCCTATTCGGTCCATTTAGTGACCGAATAGGGACCGAATTTAGTCGGTCACAGATTTGTGACCAGAAGTTTTTGACCGACATATTCGGTCACTATTCGGTCCCTATTCGGTCTCTGAGCTGTTTAGGGACCGAATAGAGACCGAATAGAGACCGAATATTTCGGTCTCTATTTCCGATTTTTCTTGTAGTCACCTAGGCAACACAGTGACGACTCTTAGACTGTGCAGACCGGGAGAACAAGTCTCCACCCTAACCAGTGGTACTTGTCCACCTCCAGGATTTCATCCTAATTCCCTTAGGATCTTAACACATTGAACCTTCCCATGGGGACATTTCCATGGTACGGTTCCACGGCCCTCTATGAAGCAGTATCACACATGGCACATTCTTACACATTCACATTCCGATTTTTAACACATATATTACTCATGGTATACACATGTCTTCACATTCTCTCACTTATACACATGGCTCTGTTTTCCTATTCATGATACTACCGTTGACAGCAATCAAACATTCAATACTTTACGCTAATTAGGCTGAACAATGCATAATCAAACCACATTTATGATAACATGAATTAATCGCTCGTTTTCACATGGAAATCTCATATTGCCTTTTCTGTTATCCACTTCACATGAAGATTTAACCACACACTGTTTGCAGGTTTATGACCACACATGCAAATTTTCACATTTTTCAAGGTCATATTTGCATTTACAGAAATTAAAACATTCAATCTCATGCCATTCATAATTCAATTTATCATGGAACGTAACATGAATCTCAGATTTGCCATTTCACAGATCCGAATCTATCATGCACATTGTTATAGAAATTTTCCTCGAATTTATTGCACAACATACAAATTACTGTGGATTTTTGAGAATCCTACACATGCTTCTATTTCTATTGCAGAAATTACAGTAAATCACACGAACATGAACAAATTATCAAATTGCAGGGTATGAACTGACGCATATACACATGGTATAGAAAAATCTAGGGCATTTAATTCCTCAGGAATCATGTAGACAGTAGGTGAACATGCATAATCCATTTTCTCAACATGTATTTCAATAAATATAATACATTATGCCATCCACAGAAAAACATAGAAATTTCACACACATCACAATATCTATTTTACATAACATATAAAAATTACACTATATCCTCATGCGTTAAGTCCGAAAAATACTTATTTAAGGCAGAACAGTTTACTATTCTGCACTGAAGAACTTAGCGGCAGTGTCTGGCCGTTCAAGGAGTTGGACGGCAAGATCGCTGGACGCAGACTGGAGATGTTGGCGGCAAGAGGCCTTGACGCCAAGTTCCTGTCTGTGCAAGAACACAGACCGAGCTCCAAATGAAGGAGAATTGTGAGGATCCAGGACACGAAGAAAATGTGTAAAAATGGTAAAACCCTACTAGACACCTACATGGACGAAGTGAATGGGTTACTTGCCTCTCAATAAACCTCCAAAGGGATCAAAGTTGTTGTTGAAGCTCTCCTTGGGCAATCCCAAGAAGTCTCTAAACTCTTCTTGCTCTGGGTTCTTGGTCGATGTAGAAGCCAAGCCACGTCGGGGAAGCCTTCCCCTATGTCCCAGCTATCCTCCAGTCGGTGTAGATTGTCGGGAGAAGCATTCAGTCGCCGGATTCAAGCTTGCCAAGTTCAGTTTCCTTCAGTCCAGAGCTAGGGTTTCTCTCCTCTCTTCAAAGAGTCAAGATAGCTCTTCTAGTGCAGAAGGGGTTTTGTTTATAGGAGAATGGGTTTGGGATATCCCGGAGTGCTTGATGGGATGTCTGAGAGCCGTTAGGGACTTCTCCCCAATGGTTGGGCTTGCTTGCCCCCGGAGTTTCGGGTCTGCTGCGCATGCATGTCAGAGAAGTAGACGTCCACATCTATGGCCGTTTACATAAGCATTGGCATCCATCGAGGTGGACGCTGACTCATCATGGACGTCCATCCATGTTGACGCCAATTTGGCCCTTCGGCCAGAACTTGAAACATGCAAAAATCATGCTTAACCTATACATATATACATGAAACCTAGGTAGTATAAGGTGTACACTACTACATTATGCATTCAAATAATATTTATTATCTAATTACACACATGCATACATAAGTATAACTAGCTAATATGTACATAGCAATTCACATATGCATAAACTTGGTCACACATAACATGACTCAACGCAAAATAAATAAAATGGCAACAAATTCGAGGGCCTTACACCCTCTCCCCCTTAAAGAAACTTCGTCCTCGACGTTTAAACAAAACTACTCAAACAAACGGGGATACTTATTCTTCATCGCATCCTCAAGCTCCCAAGTAGCCTCCTCTCGCGAGAAGTTCCGCCATAGAACTTTCACCAATGTAATACTCTTGTTCCGGAGATGCTGAACCTTCCGGTCAAGAATGGCTACTGGTTGCTCCACATACGATAGATCTGGCTGGATCTCCACTGGCTCGTGGCTAATAATATGAGATGGATCTCAGACATACTTTCTGAGCATAGATACGTGGAAAACAGGATGAACACTAGCTAAAGCTGGGGGTAAAGCTATCTCATATGCCACGTTGCCCAATCGTCTGAGAATCTCATACGAGCCAATGAATCTAGGGCTTAACTTACTATGCCTGCCAAACCTGCGACACCACGAGAGTGGTATATCTCAAGAAGACATGATCACCCACCTCGAACTCCAATCATCCTCCTGTTGTCGGCATAGCTCTTCTGCCTATCCTGTGCCGCAACAAGTCTCTTCCTGATAAGCTGGATCTTATCTGAAGTCCCCTGAACTAACTCCGGACCGATCAATTGCCTATCACCTGTCTCCTCCCACACAAAGGAGATCTACAGGCCTACCATACAACGCCTCAAATGGAACCATACCAATACTCGCATGAAAGCTGTTGTTATATGCGAACTCCACAAGAGGTAAATGACGCTCCCAATCATCCTTCCAATCCAGTACACATGCCCTCAACATATCCTCGAGGCGTCTGGATAGTCCTCTCGGACTGTCCATCTGTCTGAGGATGAAACGCCGAACTGAGCTTCAGCTCCGAACCTAAAGCATCCTGAAGACCCTTCCACAACCTTGAAGTAAATCTCGGATCTCGATCCGAAATGATCGACTTCGGCACACCATGCAATCTAATGATGCTACTAACATACAATCTAGCCAAGCTCTCTATTGACTGCTTCTTCTTCATAGACAAGAAATGAGCAGTCTTCGAGAATGTATCTACGACTACCCAAATCGAGTCATTGCCCCGTCTAGACCAAGACAATCCCGAAACAAAATCCATAGTGACGGCTTCCCACTTCCATACTGGGATCTCCATCTTCTGCATAAGGCCAGATGGTCGCTGCCGCTCGGCTTTCACTTGCTGGCATACTAAACACCGGATACATAATCTGCTACATCTCTCTTCATGCCAGACCACCAAAAGGACTCTTCAAATCATGGTACATCTTGGTGTTACCCGATGATAGAGAATCTCGACCTATGAGCCTCCGCTAACACATGCTCACGGACCTCTACCAAATCAGGGACACAGACACGGTGATGAAACCTAATCACACCATCCTCATCACGAGCAATGCCCGCCTTGCCCACTAACTCTTGAGTCTAGGGTCGGCTTTCTGTTGCTCGATCACCTCATCCAACACCGAAGACTAAGAGACACTGAGCTACAAAAGCCAGGCATACGATGGATCTAACTCAGTCAACGTTCAAGCCGCATCCTCCAACATCTTCCAGTCCTGTTGGAGAGATGGTCTCTTCCTACTCAGGGCATCAGCTACGACATTCGCCTTCCCAGGGTGATACTGAAGGTCAAGTCATAGTCCTTCAAGAACTCAATCCATCTTCTCTGCCTCAGGTTTAATTCCTTTTGGAGAAAAGATACTTCAAGCTCTTGTGGTCGGTGAACACCTCAAATCTGACACCATAAGGATAGTGTCCTCCAGATCTTTAGTGCATGAACCACTGCTGCGAGCTCCAAATCATAGGTCGGATAGTTCTTCTCATGCTCCTTCAACTACGAGAAGCATAAGCCACTACCCTTCCTGTTGCATCAAAACGCAACCAAGGCAATCCGAGACGCATCCGTGTAGATAGCAAAACCCTCTACACCGCTCGCAAGACTAACACCGAGCTCGACTGACTTGAGCTTAGTCTTCAACAATTAAAAACTCTCTCACACTTCTCGGACTAGACAAACTTCACTTCCTTTCTAGTCAGCTTAGTCAATGGCGGCGATGGATCGAAAATCCCTCAATAATCGCCGATAGTAACCAGCTAAACCAGAAAACTACGAATCTCTAAGGGGTCTTGGGAACCTCCCATCCATAACTGCTTGGACCTTTGTGGATCAACTGCAACACCAGCACCGGAGATAACATGCCCGAGGAAATGAACCTCGCGCAACTAGAAATCGCACTTGCTGAATTTAGCATACAGCCTGTGCTCACGAATGACCTCTAACACTACCCTCAAATGCTGATGTGTGTGGCCTCATCCGGAGTTACCAACACATCATCAATAAACACCACAACAAAGCTATCTAATAGGCTAAACACCATGTTCATGAGATCCATGAACGCTGCAGGGGCGTTGGTCAATCCGAAAGGAAGGACCCAAAAACTCATAATGTCCATAACGGGTTCTAACGCCGTCTTGGACACATCCTCACTCCTAATCCTCAACTGATGATAACCCAATCGCAAATCAATCTAAAAAGACTGATGCATCTGCAACTGGTCAAACAATCATCAATCCGAGGTAAGGGATACCTATTCTTCACAGTCACTTGGTTTAGCTTCCTAAAATCAATGCATAACCTAAGTGACCCATCTTTCTTCCTTACGAACAATACAGGTGCGCCCCCAAGGGGAAACAATAGGGCGAATAAATCTCTTATCTAGCAACTCTTGCAACTGCCTCCTTAACTCGGCTAACTCCGCAGGTGCCATCCGATATGGAGCCTTCGAGATAGGAGAGTACCGGAAGCAACTCTATGGTGAACTCTATCTTTCTATCCGGTGGCAATCCAAACAAATCATCGGAAAGACGTCTGGAAAGTCCTGCACTACCTCGATCTCACAGCAGAGTGGTGACTCATCAGCCTCTAGTACTAATACCACGCTGCAAGAAAGCGTCACAACCCTTGTTCACCTTGGCATCGCCTTCATGGCAGAGATGACAACTTCCCCGCCAAGTTCCTTGGCAAGGGATGAGAGAACTCGTTCTCACCAGGAATGCGGAAAACAATCCTCTTCCGACGACAATCTACTAACGCATAGTGCTCCTCTAACCAATCCAGACCAAGAATAGCATCAAAGTCCTTCATCTTTAGCAAGAAGAAACACCCATCTAGGACTCTATCCTCAATGCACACAGGTAACGACGGAATACACTTCCTGTCGATACCGTACCTGCAGGTGTGTACAGACACGGGACTTTTAAATCCTCAGACTCTACGTCTAACTCTAGATCTAACTGCCCCGAACCGCTCGAAAATGAACGAGTGAGTGGCACCCGTATCAACAAACCCGAGCGTGCACACCTAGAAGTAAAACCGTACCTTCGGTGACATGCTCCGCTGCTCGGCGTCCTCTCGTTCTACAGGCAAACACTCGAGCTGGGGCTCGAGGCCTTCATGGTCTTCCTAAGCTGGCGCTGTTACTGCTACCGCTGCTGGGGCTAGCACTCCGCGCTAGACTCCTGCTGAAGTCTCAGAAAATCCTTGATCTTGTGGTCGCTACTTCCGCACTTTAAGCATTTCCTCGCAATCATCCAACACTCGGAACCACCGTGTGTCTTCCCGCAATGGGGACACTCCTTCTTCACACCAGGGGAACGTTGAGAAGGTACCTGTGCACTGCTGGTTGTTACTGGACGCTGCGGTGCCTGGTACACTGCTTTCCTCTTGTCCTGTCGCTGAAACGTAGCTGCAGGCCTTTTCTGTGAAGCCTTCTTCTCCTCAAGATACTGCTGCATCTCGCCCTCCTGCCTATAAGCAGCGCTAAGGCCTCGTCCAAGTACGATGGTCAAACGCCACTAGCCTCGTCCGCAATGATGGCTTCAGGCCATCACAAACTTCTTTGCTTTCCTGCTCTCATCTATCACGAGATGAGGTGCATATTTAGATATTCTGCAAACCTGGCCTCATACTCTAGCACGGTCATGGAGCCCTGGTCAAGGAAATGAACTCCTGCTCCATCCGGTCTGGATATGTTCAGGGACGAATTTGGCCCGAAAGAGTCTCACGAACTCGTCCCAAGCCACGTCAATAGCTCCGTCCCTCGAATCGTGTACGCAGTAATGAAGCCCATCACACATCAGCTCTCTCCTGTAACACAATCTTCATAAGCACCACACTAAACAAATTCAACTCAACAGAGATAGAAACGCATGAAACTAACACATACCTGTAGCATGTAGTGGCTAAAGTAACCTTGTCCTCATCTGCACACCTAGACCTGGAAGATCTTCTCGATCTCCCTCATCCAGCTTTCGGCTAACAACGGATCGCTCTCCCCCTTAAAAGAGGGTGGCAGAATCCTCTTGAATCTTTCCATGATGGGGGTCCACCATGGTCCTGAGCTGGAACTTGAGCCTGCTACCACAAACAACAAGCAATACACAATAAACATAACATCATGCAATTAAATAAAACAGCTACTAGTTGTTTCATTATTATAACCTGAGCCTCCAACTGAGCCTGGAGTGCAGCCTGGGTGTGGGCCTGTGTCTGCATGGCCTGCACCAAACCTTGCATGAACACTCCATAATCCACTGGTGGCGGTGGGGAAGTACAGGACCCTGAGGTGCCGGGCCCGCTGCTCAGCCTGCTCCTCACGTCTCTGCTCGTCCTCACGAGGAGGAGCACCACCACGTCTACCACGCGAAGCCATGGCTGCAATAAATTTCAGCCACTATTAAAGCTATGTTAATTTATTCCTAACCATTTTCTTACCTATTTTCCGTTCATTATTAATCATTTCTACACATGTGGACAATTCTATAAGGATTTAGCATGTAATGAAGATGATGATTCATGTATATTTATGTACAATCTCAATCGGTTCCTCTCTGATACTAATCTCTGTGACGACCCTCATTATACAGTACGGTTATACCACCCACGTCAGTATAGTGAACGTTATCACAGTGGGACATTTACCCAAATGCTATCACATGATTGAGATATACACAAATATAGATACAGAGTAGCGGAAGAAAAACTACTAGTTTTCATTTCATCATCCACATTAAACATACATGGTTCAAATGACATTTTAAGAGAATTAAAATCCACATAATGAATACTAAATTCAATTACATAGTTTGTCCACAAATTCCTTAATAGTTCTATTACACTGTCTCATTACATACTATGAAAGCAAAAGTCACAATGTCGACTCCACCAGCTACTCGCCACGCTCGGAGTCACTCTCCACTGTCCCTTCCACAGGTGTTGGGTCACCAACTAAACCTGTACGCCGAAGCAAGGAGTGAGTCTAAAAGACTCAACACCAATAACTCCATACACATCATTCATGCATCCATCACAGTAGGTTCTACATTCCAATTCACAAAGCAAAACATATAGCATGTCTGAGCATTGATAAGAGACACTTATCATGGTATTTCTACAAAATTTAAAAACATAGGATACATGATTAAGACATTCCAAAATAAATATCCTATCACATGCTTACTACTCATTCAATCACATTAAGTTACAACATGATAGCACTACCATGGGTTCTCACATGCATAAAAGGAAACATTCCTATCATGGTTTCTACACATTCTTGCACATGCACACTATCATTTCATACACTTTAAGGTTGCTGTTATAACATTATTTCACATTAACATATCATGGATCACAATTTCACACATCTAACATATCGTTTTCACATGTTTGCACAATTACTCGTTCACATAGTTCTCTTTTTACACATTGCACGTTTACACATATTCACACTAACACAATTTACACATATCCACATTCACATTTCACAATTTAGTGCCGTGACACATAGTCCAAACCACCATTAGAAGGACACATCACATTCACATAACACATAGAGGCCACCTAGCAACACAGTGACGACTCTTGGACTGCGCAGACCGGGAGAACAAGTCCCCCCACCCTAACCAGTGGTACTTGTCCACCTCCAGGATTTCATCCTAATGCCCTTAGGATCTTAACACATTGAACCTTCCCATGGGGACTTTTCCATGGTACGGTTCCACGGCCCTCTATGGAAGCAGTATCACACATGGCACATTCTTACACATTACACATTCTGATTTTTAACACACATATTACTCATGGTATACACATCTTCACATTCTCTCACTTATACACATGGCTCTGTTTTCCTATTCATGATACTACTGTTGACAACAATCAAACATTCAATACTTTACGCTAATTAGGCTGAACAATGCATAATCAAACCAATTCATGATAACATGCATTATCGCCTCGTTTTCACATGGAAATCTCATATTGCCTTTTTCTGTTATCCAATTCCCATGAAGATTTAACCACACACTGTTTGCAGGTTTATGACCACACTGCAAATTTCACATTTTTCTGAGTCATATTGCATTTACAGAAAATAAAACATTCAATCTCATGCCATTCATATTTCAATTTATCATGGAACGTAACATGGAATCTTAGATTTGCCATTTCACAGATCCGAATCTATCATGCACATTGTTATAGAAATTTTTCCCAATTTATTGCACAACATACAAATTACTGTGGATTTTTGAGAATCCTACACATACCTTCTATTTCCATTGCAGAAATTACAGTAAATCACACGAACATGAACAAATTATCAAATTTGGCAGGGTATGAACTGACACATATACACAGGTATAGAAAATCTAGGGCATTTAATTCCTCAGGAATCATGTAGACAGTAGGTGAACATGCATAATCCATTTTCTCAACATGTATTTCAATAAATCTAATACTTTATGCCATCCACAGAAAAACATAGAAATTTCCACACACATCACATTATCTATTTTACATAACATATAAAATTACACTATATCCTCATGCGTCAAAGTCTGGAAAATACTTATTTAAGCAGAACAGTTTACTATTCTGCACTGAAGAACTTAGCGGCAGTTTCTGGCCGTTCAAGGAGTTGGACGGCAAGATCGCTGGACGCAGACTGGAGATCTTGGCGGAAAGAGGCCTTGACGCCAAGTTCCTGTCTGTGCAAGAACACAGACCGAGCTCCAAATGAAGGAGAATTGTGAGTATCCAGGACACGAGGAAAATCTGTAAAAATGGTAAAACCCTACTAGACACCTATATGACCGAAGTGAATGGTTACATGCTCTCAATAAACCTCCAAAGGGATCAAAGTGTTGTGAAGCTCTCCTTGGGCAGTCCCAAGATGTCTCTAAACTCTTCTTACTCCGGGTTCTTGGTCGATGTAGAAGCCAAGCCACGTCGGGGAAGCCTTCCCCTATGTCCCAGCTATCCTCCAGTCAGTGTAGATCGTCGGGAGAAGCCTTAATCCGCCGGATTCAAGCTTGCCAAGTTCAGGTTTCTTTCAGTCCAGAGCTAGGGTTTCTCTCCTCTCTTCAAGAGTCAAGAGAGCTCTTCTGGTGCAGAAGGTTTTTGGTTTATAGGAGAATGGGTTTGGGATATCCCGGAGTGCTTGATGGGATTCTGAGAGCCGTTGGGGACTTCTTCCCAATGGTTGGGCTTGCTTGCCCTCGAGTTTCAGGTCTGCTGCGCATGCATGTCAAGAAGAATAGACGTCCACATCTATGGCCGTTTACATAAGCATTGGCGTCCATCGAGGTGGACGCTGACTCATCATGGACGTCCATCCATGTTGACGCCAATTTGGCCCTTCGGCCAGAACTTGAAACATGCAAAATCATGCTTAACCTATACATATACATGAAACCTAGGTAGTATAAGGTGTACTCTACTACATCATGCATTCAAATAATATTTATTATCTAATTACACATATGCATACATAAGTATAACTCTAATATGTACATAGCAATTCACATATGCATAAACATGGTCCACACATACACTGACTCAACGCAAAATAAATAAAATGGCAACAAATTCGAGGGTCTTACAAAAGACCTCACATTACTTATTTTAGAGTCTTTGGGAGTAACGTCTTCATTCACGACAATGATAAGCAAGATTTAGATAAATTTGAAAAGAAAGTGATGTAGGTATCTTTTTAGAATATTCTGAACAATCACGGTCATATGGAGTCTTTAATAATGAATCAAGACTGTGAGGAAACTCCACATGTCATCTTTGATGAGCATTATGGAAACATTGATGACTCTAATTCTTCCAGAAATCAAGAAGATGATAGCAGTCATCCTTGTGAAAGAATCAGATCAGTCATTGGAAACAGAAGAAGTACCTGAAAATGAAGGTGTGTCGACACATCATAAAGCAGTCGACATTAGATCAAATAGGCGAACAAAAAATGTTAGCACATTGACATGAGTCAATTTTAGGTACTCTAAAGATCACCCTATTGAAAATGTTGTAGGAAATGTGAATGACAAACTTCAAACTAGATCAAATTTCAGAAATATCTTTGAACAAGATCAAATGGCCTTCATATCTCAAGTGAAACCTAGAATATTGAAGAAGCCTTAAATGACAATTCTTGGGTAGAGGCAATGCATGAATTTAAATCATTCCAAAGGAATAATGTTTGGAGCTTAGTTCTAAAAATCCAGAAAATTCAATAATAGAACTAGGTGGGTGTTTAGGAATAAGTTTAAATGAAGAAGGGAAAGTGGTTAGGAATAAAGCTAGATTGGTTGCAAAGGGTACAATCAAGAGCTTGGAGTAGATTTTTGAAGAATCCTTTGCACCAGTAGCTAGACTAGAGGCAGTGAGAATTCTGTTAGCATATGCATGTTCCAACAACTTCAAACTGTTTCAAATGGATGTCAAACTACCTTTCTAAATGGATACATTACAGAAGATGTTTTTGTTGCACAGCTACCTGATTTGAAATTCTTGATAAACCTAACCATGTTTACAAATTGCACAAAGCTCTTGTGGATTGAAACCAGGCACCAAGAGCATGGTATGACAGATTAAGCAATTTACTGTTTTTCGTAAACGCTACTCCAAAGGTAAGGTAGACCAAACTCTTTTCACAAATTTGTCCAAAATCACATAATTGTAGTTCAAGTATATGTGGATGACATCATTTTTGGTTCCACTAAACCTTCTCTGTGTGAAGAATTTTCAAAACACATGCATAGTGAGTTTGAAATGAGTCTTATGCAGAGTTACAGTTTTTTCCTTGCTTGTAGGTTAAACAATTAAGATGGATTCTTTATTAATTAAGTAAAATATGTCAAAGATCTACTGAAGAGATTCAGTTTGAATAAGCCAAGCCAGCATCTACTCCTATGAGCACAAGTATAAAACTGGAAAGTGATGTGAAAGGTAAATTGGTTGATGCAAAATAGTAGAGGTATGATTGGCTCTCTCCTATATCTTACTACAAGTAGACCTGACATACAATTCAGTGTTTGTCTTTGTGCTAGATTTCAATCTAGTCCCAAAGAAGGTCATTTGCTTGCTATTAAGATTTTTAGATATCTCTCTGGTACATGTAATTTTGGTTTATGGTACCCAGTTGTTGCCATATTGATTGATTTTATCTCTGATGCTGACTATACTGGATGCAAACTTGATAGAAAAGCACTAATGGTTTTTGTTAATTCCTAGGAGCTGCATGGTATCATATGGGCATCCAAGAAGCAACACTCAGTTGCACTTTCCACTGCAAAAGCATAATAGTTTGCTGCAGGGTGCAACTCAAGTGTTTTGGATCAAAAGTCAGTGCTTGATTACAACATTGACATTGGATGCACACCTATTATGTGTGACAATACTAGTGCTATCAATCTTTCTAAACACGCAATTCAACATTCAAGAACTAAACACATTGAAATCAGACATCATTTTCTGAGAGATGAGGTTGCAAATAAAAACATTGAATTAGAATTCATACCTACAGAAAATCAAGTGGCTGATATTTTACAAAACCTTAGCAGAGGACAGATTCACATCCTTAAGAGAGAGCTTGGAATTTGCAACATGCACTAAATCTTTCTTGGAACTACAAATATTTGGCCTCTTATGCATGATTATTTGGTATATCAAACGGTGAACTGTGGAAACAAGTCAAGCTTGTCCTCGAAACTATCATTATCTGTGAGAAAATCCTCCACCAAGTACTAATATCTCCCATGTGTAAGGGTCATTGATTTTTTTAAAAAGAAAAAAGATCTTTTTGAATGAAATGTCAGTGTTTGTATTGTGATTATATGATCATATTCATGCTTTTCATGTTGATTCTGCTTGACTGAATGCAAAAATGTGTGCAAGTTTGATTGTGTATCATTTGCATATCACATATTCTACTCATGCACATTTTGAGGGGGAGCACATGTTTTGAGAAGATAGATTTTTTTTTTTTGAAAAGAAGGCAACAGTGATTATACATAAGCTGTCAAGGAACAACTTGCAATTTGATCAGACTTGTTGAGCAATGTCATGAAAGATTTGATTCAGAATCAGGTCGACACATAATTGATGTTGTGTCGACACCAGTTCACTATTTTGAGATTGAGTGTGATCATTACCCAATTCTATGTTGACATAAAGCAACTTCTGTGTCGACACATCTCTTCTTTGCTTGACATTAAATTCTTCAAAATTTTCCAAGATATTTTCATTTGATTTTTGTCATGCTGAAGAAGGAAAATCTTTATTTTTGATGAATCTTGACTAAGTCAACAATTTAGGGGGAGCTAAATAATTTCACTGATTCTTCTTACATCAGACCAAACAATTTAGTGGTTTCCTTTTTATGTAGTTCAAAACCTTACCATTAAACTTCTGAAAGCAACTAGAATGTATATTTAATAGTCTTAACATATTCTTTTATTCACTGAAATTCAAAAGTAATTTAATTTCTCTGGTTGAATAATGTTAAAATCATTATTGTATTTACACTTTTTTAAGATTTGAGAAAGGTTAAGTCTGTGGCCAACTTTTGGTATCTATCAAATTTCAATTCTCTTTGGCAGAGCAATGCTTGCATACTAAAACTGCACACCTTCAAAAAAATGATGACTATGTATGTCATGAAGTATCCTGCTATCTCTGTTCTATGTGGTTTATAAAAATATTTAACTTTAATGTTAACTATGTAACTGGAATATTGACGTCTGATAACGTATATTTCCATGTCAAAAAGTTTCATTAACCCCTTGAGGTAGAATGATTAGTAATCTCAAGTAACCAGGGACTCAGGTGTGTAAAAAGCATGTGTACTTGAGTGAACAAGATGAACTATATCTGACTGCTCATTACTTTTACTTCAAAGAAAATACAACAATCATATGGTCAACAACTTGCCCAATTCAGATCTGTAAATGTTTAACTTCAATACTGATTACAATTTATCCTAGAGAGATTATCTTGCAATTGTTGAGTAAGGTTTGAAAGAATGATTTGTTACTGAACAGAATATTTTAATTCTATTAAATTGTGATCCAGGGTTTTCAGATTTGTCTGTTGGTCAAACATTGTCTACTGCTTCTCAAACCATTATATTTGTAAAGGAATATGGAAAGAATTTGATGTGACATCTTTAACGTATTAAAATCCTTGAACAATTGATTTTCAAGTCATTCTCATCATATCAAAGATTCTCCTTCTCTTTCTTCCTTTCACAAACTCATAAATTTTTGTTCTCACAGGTCGACACACTCTATTCTTGTGTCGACACAGTCTGGTCATAGGTCAACACTGTCATGCCCCAATGCGGAAATTCGGACGCGCAGTGTGATCGAATCATAACTAGAGCGATGAAGATTGGATATGACATCAATATAATTAAATCTCATTAAATCCAAATAACAACGTTCTAATAATGCCAATAAACCCAGAGCCAGAGATAGGGCCCTTATTCAGATTACATATCAACTCAGGGAAAAATGTGCTACTAACACAGTACTACTACTCCGATAACCAAACTCTAACATCATAGCTTCAAAATGAAACGATGCTCCTCCTCTCGCGTGCCCTTCCCCATCAGTGTCCTCATGTTCGTCACTAACACCTGAATTGTTGGAAAAATAGGTGTGAGCGCACTAACGCCCCGTAAGATTTATATCTCAATGTGCGGGCACCACTATACGTGATTAGCATTTTGAGTGAGCAGATTCTACAATAAACATGATGATAAACTGCATGACATGCTAATAAAGTTGAACAAATGACAGAACAAGTTGACCAACGGATAGCAAACGAATCAGGTACTGACTTTCATATTCATCAGACAAGAGTTCAAGAATGAGGTCGTATCACTAAATAAGCGTTTTAGCCACATTCACATAGATATCACATATCTCCAGGATCAAACGTATCTCATCACATAAGGCACACTCAAATCTTGCACACATATCGGTGTCATGCCACACACCACAAGTCCATACTTCCACGGTTTAAAGTACGCAGGGCGCACCTCCCCAGGACCAGACAGGCCTTATTTGCACAGCCATTTAGTCAAATGGACCGAAGTCCCCACATGGTGCCGATCATACATACATAACATAGCTCAAATTTCAAGAATAAGCTCGTAGTAGAAAGGACATGATCATTCATAGAGTTCAAGCGATGACAACAGCTCAAAGGATTGTTCGGGCAGCATAATGGTGTATCTTAGTTTCATGTAAGGAAAACTTTAGAGTAAAGCAAGTCCATCTATAGGATGATTCTTTCATAGATTCTTAGCACAACTTATAGTATGACGATTTCATATTCATGCTAGAGCACAAGGACCAGATATGATCAAATGAAAGTAAGCTCAATCACTCCACATCAAGCATTAGAATCATATTCATGTATTATGTTTTTCCAATGGGTTAATCACTTTTACACCAATGCACAACTAAGTAGTATGACCACATACCAAGACATACACATTTTTGATTGTCAACTAAGGGTAGTCTTTGTTTGGCTTTGAAATCGCAACGGATTCAGTCGTCGCACTTCAAAGAACGAACACGGTAAAAACAAGACTATGTACAAAGTTTCTAAAATTGCGACGGACCTAACGGTCGCGTTTATAGACAGTCGATGTGAATGATCGATTTAGAATAGAAACACGATGGTTACATTGACGCGTTCATGTAATCGATGCAGACATCAGCTCGTAGACATAGAAACACGAATCGATGTGGGAACGATCACTTACAGAATTGATGTACAACAGGAATCGATGTGGGAACAATTCCAGACAGAATCGTTGTACAACAGGAATCAATGTGGGAATGATTACTGACAGAATTGATGTACAACAGGAATCGATGGGGGATCGATTACTGTTAGAATTGATTTGGGATCGATCACTGTCAGAATCGATGTAGGAAAAATTACTAACAGAGTCGATGTGAGATCGATTCCTTCCAGAATCGATGCAGAGTGATTATTTATAGAATTGGTGTGGGGACAGTCACAAGCAATGTCAATGTGAGATCGATGTCATCCATAATCGATGCAAAGTGATTACTGATAGAATCGGTGTGGTGACGGTTACAAGCAGAGTCCGTGTGATATCGATTCCTTCCAGAGTCGATGTGGAATCGAAATCGATGTGGACTCAGAAATGCGTCGGTCATGATGGATGCGTTTAAGGAAATCGGTACAGACATCGACTCGATGACACATAATGGTGTGGGCACAGAAACGCAACGTCTGGAGTGGTTGCGTTCTTGGTTCTTGCCTGAAACCAGAACAATGCTACAATCTTTCATGATAGGCTTATAACTCGAAGTAAGCGATCTTTAGACCAAACTCTGAACATCAAAGATGTCGAGGACAATAAGTAGAAGAGAATCACGTTTTGGTTTGACCCAATTTGTTTGGCATTGGTTTCGTGAAAAATAGTAAGAACACATAAAGCTCTAAACATGTGTGACTCTTAGAAAATGCTTAATACGACTCACATGGTTCATACAATTGGGAAAAACACATGCATATGAAACTGACTCAATGCTCTTACTAAAGGTATGTGGAATGTTTAGATTAACCCCGAGAACACCTACCTTTTGCTTAAAATCCCTGGAATGTTCCGGGTTGATGCCGAGGCTTGGGGAGGTGTTCTTCACCAATCCAAGCTTTTTGGGTCATCCTCCTTCCTCCTGGCGTCCTTCCTATGTCTAGCAACAAAGAGAGCTTCCTAAAGTTGGCCTAGAGTCCATTTGGTTTTATATGGCTAGGTTTACTATATTCCGAGTTTGGCGTTTCCAAAACTCATGGTAGCAATCCTACTATGACTAGAACTTCCTCTAATGCTATTTCCTTTTTAATCCACCCTAATTAGCAAGTCATAGAGAGCATTTTCGTGCTCTCGAACTGGGCTTAGTTTAGGTCATGATTATGACCCACTTAACCTTGTATAAGCCTAAGGACCCTTTTCATTCATAGGTATTTGGTGATTACGAATTTTAAGCATTATATCCTTTTGGTTTGACCATTTTTTGGCCAAATAGTTCCATTGGATTATTCATTTATATTTTACCCCCTTTTTTTCAAAATTTATTATTGTTTTCTTTTATTCAAAATACATGTTGTTACACCCTCCTTCGCTTAAAAGAATGTGGTCCCCATATTCATATTATCTCAACAGAGAAGGTGTCTTACCCAATATGTCTAGGTAGTTTCGCCTTATCGTTGCCTCCGGTTCCCAGGTTGCTTCTTCCACTCCTCGCCTGTTCCATTTCACTTTAACCATTAGAATATCTTAATTCCTCATCTGTTGTATGTTCTAGTCTAGAATCTTGACAGGTTTCTCGACATAAGTCATATCTCTTCTCAACTCCTGGTCCTCAAACCGGATCACATGCTCAGCATCATAGACATAGTTTCTCAACATGGATACATGAAAGACATTGTGCATTGTTGCTAATTGTGGGGGTAATGCTAATCGGTAGGTCACTTCTCCAACCCTTTCAAGGATCTCAAAAGGGTCGATGAACCTTGGACTTAACTTTCCTTTAATTTGAAATCTATGGATTCCACGCGAAGGTGAAACCTTCAAGAAAATGTGGTCTCCAACTTGGAATTCTAGGTCCCTGCTCCTCTTGTCTGCATAACTCTTTTGTCTGGACTGAGCTACCTTGAGACATTCTCGAATGATCTGGATTTTCTTAGTGGTGTCTAGCACTAACTCTGGTCCCAGCCATTGCCTCTCTCCTGCTTTCTCCCAGTACACAAGCGATTTGCAACTTCTGCCATAAAGTGCTTGAAAGGGTGCCATCTTTATGCTTGCTTGATGACTATTATTGTATGCAAACTCGACCAGGGATAATTGTTCACTCCAGTACCCTTCAAAATCTAGTGTACATGCTCGAAGCATGTCTTCCACAATTTGATTCGTCCTTTCCATCTGACCATCCGTTTGGGGATGAAAAGTAGTGCTAAAGTTCAACCTGGTACCCAGTGCTGACTGCAACTCCTACCAAAAGTGTGACATGAATCGGGGGTCTCTGTCAGATACAATAGATGAGGGG
Source organism: Colocasia esculenta (assembly GCA_014218235.1). Classification (NCBI taxonomy): domain Eukaryota; kingdom Viridiplantae; phylum Streptophyta; class Magnoliopsida; order Alismatales; family Araceae; genus Colocasia; species Colocasia esculenta. The sequence goes on along the minus strand of JACBKR010001695.1, from coordinate 4,323 downwards.
ACCCCATGTAATCTGACCACCTCTTTAATGTACAATGCAGCAAGCACATTCACAGACCATTTACTTTTGATAGGTAAGAAGTGAGCCAATTTAGTTAATCGTTCCATGATCACCCATATTGCATCAAGTCCTCCCCTAGTTCTGGGTAATCCCATAATGAAATCCAGGCCTATGCTCTCCCATTTCCACTCGGGTATGTCTAAGGGTTGTAACACACCTGCTGGCCTAAGATGTTCTGCCTTTACTTGTTGACAAGTTAAACAACGTGCTACAAATTCAGCTATCTCCCTTTTCATGTTGGCCACCAATAAGTTCTTTTCACATCTTTGTACATCTTAGTGGCGCCAAGTTGAATTGTATACCTGGATCGGTGAGCTTCTGTCATCAGCTTCCTCTTGAGTTCTTCATTATCCCGTACATAGGTTCTTCCTTTAAACACTAGCTTGCCACATTCGGCTATGGAAAAGTCTGACCTTTGATCAATCTTCTCCTTAATTCCCACTAAGATAGGATCATTGTCTTGTTGTTCTTTGATTTTAGTTAGAAGATCTGATTGTATGTTGATGTTGGCAATGAATACTCGGTCATCCTCCCTTTCTACCTTCAAGTTCAGATTAGCAACTACTCTAGCAATCGCCACTCCCCACCATTAAGTTGCTAGTGATTCCACCCCGCTTCCTACTTAAGAATCCGCCAAAGAATTGGCTTTCCCAGGGTGATATTGTTTGAAAGTAGAAGTCTTTTAGGTACTCCAACACTCCCATTGCATCATGTTTAGTTCTTTCTGAGAAAGAGATACTTTAAACTTTTGTGGTCTGAGTATACTTTAAATTGTTCGCCATACAAATAGTGTCGCCAAATCTTCAATGCGAACACCACTGCTGCTAACTCTAAATCATGAATAGGGTAGTTACCTTCATATACATTCAGTTGTCTGGAGGCATATGCTATCACCATGCCTAGTTGCATCAACACACAACCTAGACCAATGCCTGAGGCGTCTGTATACACCTCGAATCCTCCTCCTTTATGGGAAAGGCAAGAATAGGAGACGTAGTCAAACATTCCTTTGAAATTACGTGCCCTAAGAAACACACTTTCTCCAACCAGAATTCACATTTTCTCAATTTAGCATATAGTTGATTGTCCTGTAATAGTTGCAAGGCTATTCCCAAGTGTTCCTCATGATCTTCCTTAGTTTTGGAGTAGATTAGGATATCATCAATAAAAAACACTACAAATTTATCAAGATATGGCCGGTACACATCATTCATTAACTGCATGAAAGCTGCAGGAGCATTTGTTTGTCCAAAAGGCATGACAACAAATTCATAGTGCACATACCTGCTTCTAAAGGCCGTCTTGTATATATCTTCTTCTGAAATCCTCATCTGGTGTAACCTGATCTAAGATCGATCTTGGAAAAATATCTAGCTCCGAAAATCTGATCAAACAATTCGTCGACTCTTGGCAAAGAATATTTGTTCTTGATGGTGAGTTGGTTTAACTGTTTATAATCAATACACAATCTCATTGACCCATCCTTCTTCTTAACAAATAGTACGGGGGCTCCCCAAGGTGAGGTGCTTGGTCTAATAAATCCTTTCTCCAACAACTCCATTAATTGCTCTTCCAACTCCTTTAATTCTGCAAGTGACATTCTATAGGGGGCTCTAGAGATTGGGGCCGCTCCCGGTATTAAGGAAATAGAGAAATTCACTTCTCTCACAAAGAGAATACCTGGTAGTTCTTCTGGAAACACATTTGGGAACTCTCTAACCACAACGATGTCTTCAATTGTTACATCTTTCTTCTTCACTACCATGAAGCAGGATGCAACACAACACCCCTTCCTAATCATTTGATGGCTCGTATAGCAGAGATAAGAGATAGTTGTTTTACGGTTCTTTGCTCCATAGTAGACTAATTTTGGATACTAGTAGAGGTCACCCTACTCTTTCTACATTGACACTAGCCTCATGTTGAGTTAACCAATCACTCCCTAAAATCACATCATAGTGATCCATGGGCATACACACTAGGTCGGCTAGAAGGTTCTTCCCTCGACGATCACATCAGCAGAGGGAAATATATCGGTTGAGTTTGGTTCCTTGCCCAAGAGGTGTTGTGATAGGAATTCACAAATTAACGATACTGTTTGGTAGATAAGGTATCGATGAATTCTTATGATATAAATGAATGAGTGGCACCAGTGTCAAATAAAACAAAAGCAAGTCGTGCAAGTATCTGAAGAGTACCTTCCACCTCAACTGCTTTTGGTTCTAATATGCCTTGAAGGCGGCCTTGCCTCCTTGGTCCGTTTGGACGCCTATCCTGCAAGGCCTGCTCCTTGATCATAGGGCAATCATAAATTATGTGGTCTTGACTTCCACAGCGTAGGCATCTTTCTTGTGCTCTCCAACACTGCTCAGACCGGTGACTAGCTTTGTCACAATGTTTGCATCTCTCCACAGGAACCACTGCCAACTATTTTCCTGACTCCTTCGGTTTCTTGTCATGTTGTTCAATAAAACCACCACTGGGCATTTTCCTTCCATTTCGGTTGATATCACCTTAGCAGATACTTATTCCCTCTTCATATTATTCCTTTTATCCTTTAGCATCTCCATAGCATCTTCTAGTACGGGCCTTCTTTATCATGTCAGCATAGGTTTGTATTCCATTGGCACCAGTTCGGTGACATACTGGGGCCTTAGGCTATTTAAGAAATGTCTGGCCTCATCTCTCGGTCCCGACCAAGTGCGTAGCATATCGGGACAAGCGAGAGAACTGAGCCTCATACTCAGCCACAGTTAGACTTCACTGCTTAAGTTTCGCGAACTCCGCTGCCTTTTTCCTTTCTCCTCACACTCTTTCTGAGAAGTATTTTCTATTGAAGTGTTCGAAAAACTGGCCTAAGTCAATTGTCGGCCTTGTAGTGTTGCTTCTACAGACTCCCACCATGCTCTGGCATCCTTTTCAAATTGGAAAGTTGCCAACAGAACCTTGTCTTGGTCATTGCACTAGATGACCCTGAATACCCTTTCAATCTCCTTGACCCAGTGTTCAGCAATATCCGGGTCCATACTACCCTCGAACCTCGCGGGTTCATGCTACGAAAATTCTTGTGGAGTTCATCACTCCGATTTCCACAAACGCGTGGCTTAAGAATAGCCTGATCAAGTTCTGAAGTGTTTATTGCATGTTTCTAGCTTGAGCACGCTACACCCTTGAAGTATTAAATACATTCAGATGACATTACTAGTTAGGAATCTAATTATATCACATATGAATCGTCTCCCAGGGCTCTACCCGTCTCACTTTAGGTAGGTAATTTTGACGTATGTGGTATAGACCAGTTTCATTCTCCTTTCCTATTCTCCTAGACCGTATGGAATTAAAGCTCTGATACCAATAAAACTGTCACGCCCTGACGCGGAAATTCAGAATGCCCGTGTGATGGATCATAAATAGAGCGATGAAGATTAGATATCACATCACTATAAAAATCTCATTAAAATCAAATAACAAATTCTAATACATCCAAAAAATGCCAGAGTCAGACATAGGGCCCTTTATTCAGATTACATATCAAACTTAAGGGAAAATGGTGCTACTAACCAAACTCTAACATCATAGCTTTAAAATGAAAGGATGCTCTTCACTCGTGTCCTTCCCCATCAGTGTCCTCATGTTCGTCACTAACACCTGAAATGTTGGGAAAATAGGTGTGAGTGCACTAACCCCCAGTAGGATTTATATCTCAATGTGCGGGCACTACTATACGTGATTAGGATTTTGAGTGAGCAGATTCTATAATAAAACATGATGACTAAACATGCATGACATTGCTAATCAAGTTGAACAGCTGGACAGAACAAGTTGACCAACAGATAGCATAACGAATCAGGTAATGACTTTCATATTCATCGAACAAAGAGTTCAAGAATGAGGTCGTATCACATAAACAAGAGTTTTTGCCACATTCACACAGATATCACATATTCTCAAGGATCAACGATCTCATCACATAAAGGTACACTCAAATCTTGCACGCATCTTGTGGCACATACCGTTGTCATGCCACACACCACAAGTACCTACCTCCACAGTTTATAAGTACGCTGGGGTGCTCCTCCCCAAGACCAGACAGGGCTCTTATTGCACAGGCATTTAGTCAAATGGACCGAAGTCCACATGGTGCCGATCACACACATCTAACATGGCCCGCAAATTTTCAAGAATACGCTCATAGTAGCAAGGACAAGATCATTCACAGAGTTCAAGCTATGACAACATCAACAGGATGTTCAGGCAGCATAA
>JACBKR010001694.1:0-40592 GCA_014218235.1 Colocasia esculenta | reverse complement strand
CTTCACTTTGGATGATGTTGGTTTTAAGTGGTAAACATGACCCCTTTCATATGTTTCTCTTTGAATAAACTGTAATCTACTATCTCTCGACCGCCTTATATCTATAGGTTATAACACTGTCTCTCTGCACTTGGCTGACATGGCTATTAGCTGGAAAATTTGATGGCTATCCAAGGTCTTGGTTGCCCCTTCAATGGACAGATTTGAACTTGCTCTTCAGTTTGGTATATCAATCATGGTCATTGCCTGTCCATGTGCACTTAGGCTGGCCACTCCAACTGCAGTCAGAGTTGATATGAATCTCCTGACCGCTCTGCTTGCTTTTTTACTGCCCAATTTTTTTTTCTGACCTCTCACACACCCACAACACACGTGAATGCATAGAGCTCCTGTCAAACATTGGTAAGAGAGTGACATGGATGCATGTTTAACATCAAAAGACCAAAGGAAAACTTAATGTAGTGCATATCCATAATATTCACATTCACATTCACTTAGTATGCAGGAAAAAATCTCTTTGGGTCTATGATATTATCATCAATACAAGTGTGAGATTGTAACCCAATAAACCCCAAAAAATCCCAAAAAAAAAGCAAAGCATACCTAACACCGAGCAAAGAGCATCCTTCTATACTGCACTCTCAAGCCTCGCACAAAGAATCAATTAAATAGATGAAAACACCTCCAAGTCTCCACTACCTCCCAAGTAAGGCACAGTAGGAGACTGATGAATATTTTAAGAACTGAAAAAGGGATCAAAGAACCCAATGAAAAAAGAAATTAAATGTGGGTAGTACCAGGAATATATACTAGAAGACAAGAAGAGAACCCAATGATTTTTTTTTTTTTTTTTGGAAAGGTGAGAACCCAATGAAAATTGATGGATAGAATCAAAAACACAATCAAAATTGATGATCTATTCAAGTTTCATTTTTCTTTTCTAATTTCCCTTATGTTTTTCTTTGTTCCACTGATTATGACATATCTAACTTGCCATGTTATTGAGGATGTTTGTAATGCCTTCTTGGTCACAGTGTGACAAGATCTTTCTTTTCTTATGGACATTTCTTCTCAAAATTTCTAGGTGCACCATATAAGAGAGGAATGGAACAAGTGAAAGGCAAGAAAAAAATGGACTGCTTTACTCAAAACAGACCCAGGAATGGATAGGACAGACTTCACCTGCCAACAGGGTACACATCCACGAAAATCTCTCTGATGACATGTGGAAACCAATAGATCTAGCATCCATATTTTCATCCATACACACATGGCAGAGCAAGAAAGAACAAAACATATTAACAAAAAATCCGAATGTATTCAAAATAAAAAATCTACTTCAAAAAAAAGTAAGTGTATCTCAAGATAAAATGTTTGTCTCAACAAAAAGGGCCAGTGTATCTCAAAATAAAAAATTGTCCAGCAATGTTCATGCATATAGTCAATGTGTGTAGTCCAACAATGTTAGTCAACATGAAGCCAAAACCAAGCAGCATCATGGATGGACCAGAACCTGAAAAAATAGATCCATAAAACCGTTAGAATATTAGTATAAAACCGTTAGAATATTAGTGGTTAACTCTAAGTAACCTAATTTGATGTCCTTAAATTGAGTATTCCATTGTCCAATTTATCCTTGATCATAACCACTCTGTTGTAGAAACACTCTTTATAGAACAAGCTTTCTTACTGCCATTTAATACACTGGGATTTATCTCATTATTTACCTCAATCTTTGCAATTTTCTGGGTTGTTTAGATTTAAAACAGAATCCATAGGTTTTGCTGTTCCTGACATGTTGAAGTACAACTTGGCAAATCGATGGTTGTGCATTTTGAGGCCTTTTGATGGGTTCTCCCATCTTGCAGTGATTCAGATGATCTAGCATTCAAGGATCTCACTTTCTTGAATTTTAGGTCCACATTCTACTATGTGTAGAGCTATCTGACATCAAGTTGTACTGGATGGTCTCATGCAGAATGTGAAATTGGTTCGCATTAACTATCAAGTAGATGTGGCGGAAAGTGGTATTCACTTTGGGAGCAATCTGTTATTTACAAATAATCAGATTAGGCGAGCACGCTGCTGGTTTTGGTCACATAGCCAATCTTAATTTGAAGATTTGATTCCCCTTGTATACAAATAAATAAAAAAAAGATAATACAAAACTCCTCACTATGAAGCACCTGCAGGATGAGGAATGAAAGAAAGCATACCCATTTTGGAACAATCTGCACAAGCTCCTCTCCGGATTGCTTAAAGAATACATTTAAGGATGTCAGTGCTTTGACCTGTACCAAAACCATGATAGAACCAAGCAGTTCAGTTGGAAAAAAATAAATATTATTTAAGCTAGAACATGAAATAAACCAACATCATTTATACATTGATAAAAATAGAAAAACGCAGTTAGACAAACAACAAGGAAAAAGGTTCATAAAGAAAAGATTTTTCACTACCTTTGTCGTGAGATCCTTCTTGCCAAGTCTCTTTAAGTGTTGCCATTTCACCATTCACATCCTATGGCACAAGACAAAGGTATCAACTGACTAAGTTAGAAGAACTAACTGAACACTATTATGCAAAATCTAATTATTTCATGCTTTGCATTGGACAGTCTAAAATAAAACACCAAGAATTAGGCACATTCTTCCATCCCCCTATATTCTTAAAGTACTTCGATCTTACAATACTCGCCCACATAGCATCTGTTTCTTCACCCAATTTCACAACCATTTAGTAAGCATAAATTTGTTGAAAACTCCCAAAGGAACAAGATCTGCACCTTCCTGGTTCTTACTAGTACACACCAATGGCCAGCTCAAAAAATGCAACCACTTTCTTGATCCTTTACCACCTACCCAGAAAAAAATATTGAGCATGTGTAAGTATAACTAGATTATATACAACTTCTTAAAAGAGAATTACAAGTTTAATATACCTTGCTTACATCTCCATAATCTATAATGCACTTTACATCTTGATCTACAGTTTGTCCCTCAACTGCACTGGTCGTATGCACATCCACGTGTGGAGATGGAGCACACTTACCATCATTCTTGGCCTAGAACAAAGTTGAACCCAAATTGTCATAAAATATTTATGTTGGAACTCCAGAAGTAAATAATTTGCTTATGAATGTTGTCATAAAAATCTTAAAGAAGGATGCATCAAGTTTGAGTGTATTCTATAATCTGTAAATGGACCAGCAGCAGGGTGCGTAGCTGGAGCCTACCTACCAAGGAAGTCAAAGCTGGAGGTGGCATAGAAGCAGGAGGACCAACAACATAAGGTGCATCTGGAGCAGGAGCAAGCACGCCAGCCAAAGCAGGAGGTGGCACAGCAGTTGGAGGGCCAACAGTAGGAGCTGGTGCAGCTGGAGCCGAAGAAGGGTACAAGAGCAACCGAAGCAGGAAGGCACACAACAGCATGGGGGCCAACCATAGGAGGCGCAGCAGCACTGGGACGGGTGCATTTACTGACCAGAACTTTCATCGAGCACTCCAAGAGCACCATGATTATGCTGAGACAGGGGCCCAATCGGAGGACACATATGTGGATGGAAAGATGGAGAAGCGGCCACGGGGACCGATATCGGTTGCTGAGGAGGCATATCTTCGGGCACTTGCACAGCAACGTTAAGAGCAGCACCAACATCTAACAGAGTAGAGTTCTGATCATTGCCCACTTTCTGATGAGGATTTACATCGAGCATATTGAGTGCATTATTTCTGACAGATTTCGATGGAGCAGTAGCCGCTTGAAGAAGAGGAAAATCATCATGTACAAGGCATCTTCTGTCACAGCAAGAGCATCATTAACAACGGGCTTAGAGGCATCACTTGGGCCTTGCCCTGTATAGGTCGCCAGAACATTTCTTGGCCAAGGCTGGAGCCTGTTCATCATACAGTTGCTTTGGACCAGAATGATCAAAAAAATGTTGGTCCTCTTGCAGATATTATGACAGCGGATGTTAAAGATATTAGGCCACATTCAAGACTCTTCACATGTGTACAGTCAGGTTATGTCGTTCGAGCGTCAGAAAGATATTAGGCAACATTCAAGACTCTTCTCGTTTGGGTGGGTTCGTGGGCGCCGGAGGGGGGGGGGGGTGTTGTGGACTTGGAGGAGGGAAGTCGAGCGATCGGGAGTGAGAAAAAAATGGAGGGTTACCATTGCCATGAGTCGAGTAGCCGGCGGCGCCGCGTCGTCCTGTTCTTCCTCTCGCTGTCTCTTCGTCGCCGCCGCGGGCGGCTTTGTGGCGTTCCTCATCCTGTCCCGCCGCACTGAGCCGGCTCGCGCCACGGCCCTCCGTGGGCCCACCCAGGTGATCACCAGACCTGTGGCGTGACGCGGCACCAGAGCCTCTGCGTCCGCTCCCTCATGCAGTTCCCCGGGGCCGTCCAGGCGGGGAAGCGGGATCTGGGGCACATCTCGGTGAACATGACGCTGCAGAGCATCAGCAGGGCCTTCTTATGGCGCCTCCGCCATCGCCAAGCCTGGATGGACACGCTACTCCGGACGGCCTATGAGGACTACATCGAGCTGCTCGACAATTCCATCGACCAGCTATCCCGCTCCATCGCCGCCGTTACTCCGGGCAAGACGAGCGAGGAGAGACCAGCCAACCTCATTTTACAAAGACCAGTAGTAGCTCATCTCCATTGCTCTAGGTTCTGGCAGCCAAGGGCGTCGTTCTAAAAGATGGCCGCTGTCAAGGATGTCGTAGATGATGACGGTTGCGGACGAGGGTGTGGTAAACGATGGCGGCTGCAGTCGAGAAGGTTGTAGACGACGACGATGGGGATGAGGCCATCATGGTTGATGACGACGCGCGACTTCGGGAGTGCACGATGATGGTAGTGCCCGAAGGTTGGAGAACGATAGCGGGTTTGGAGATGACGGTGGAAAGGGTATCATACACAAGAGAAGCCCCTAAATTCAACCCTTTTCATTTCCACCAGAAATGAAAAGTATTGCCGCCAAAACTAAATCCTTACCTATGGTTCTTTTTTGTTTTCAGATGTTATGTATTGATCAATATATATATTTAAAATTTTCATAAGTATATCCAACTTTTATTATATTTCTAGATAAATCGTAACCAAAATAACTACTTTTACATATTATTATATTAAATTGTAACTATATGTACATATATACACACGGTTAAAATAACCGTATGTGTAACCTTACAACAGATATTTTTTGCGTATGTAATTCTCATTTGTACCTACGTATTACCTTGCCGTAGGTAAAATCTGTGGGTATAGACCCAATTTGTTGTAGTGAGAGTATGGGCAGTGTTTCATGAACAATGCCATGTTCTGGCAAAATTCCACAAACAAACTAGAAGTATACTCTCCTCCTCTATCAGACCTCAACCTCTTAAGAACCCGACTGGTTTGGGTTTCTGCTTCCTTCTTAAAGATGACAAACTTTTGTAAAGCCTCATCTTTAGACTTGAGCAGATACACATAACAGTATCTACTACAGTCATCTATAAAGGTAATAAAAATTTTTTATGATCCCTGGTTAGCACACCATTAAACTCACAAATATCTGAATGCACCAGATCCAGGATCTCTAAATCTCTAACTACAGAATGAAAAGGTTTTCTAGGTAGTTTGGCCTGTACACAGATGTCACATTCTTTGTTTTATCAATAGTGTGCTCAGGGATTAATTTTAGGTCATCATGCGTTTCAAAGAATTGAAATTAAGATGACCTAAACGTCCATGCCATAAGTTAGATGAATCTAAAACATTATAAGCAACAGAAGCAGAAACAGAACTAGAAGTAACAACATCTAAATTTCTGTTCAAACATGATCCATATAAATTTTAAACAATCCATCAGAAAGATAGCCTTACCAATAAAAGACTTCAAATAGAGTATCACAACTTTATTACATTTAAAGTTAAGTTCATAACCCTCTCTTACTAAAACAGAACCAGATAAAATGTTCCTTCTAACACCAGGAACATGGTGCACTAGGGAAAGAGAAAGAACACGTCCTGAAGAGAACTTCAGGTCCACTCGTCCAATTCCAAGCACCCTAGCAGTGCCCATTCCCCATCGTCACAGAACGATCATGGGTGGCTGATAAGACACAAAGTTAGACCTGTCAGCACACAAATGTACATTGGCCCCAGTGTCTACCAACCATTCATTTAGTTCATAAATAGTAAATAGTTGAGGATTAAGAGTAACATACTCATCAACAGAAGAGGGTCCAGCAGTCACTACATTGACCTGTGCTGGATTCTGACCGGTATGTTGGCTCTTATTCAGCAACTTTTCTTTCCTTTTGGGACAGTCATTGCGCATATGACCCTTTTGACCACAGGATCAGCACTCTCCAAGTACCTTCTTCTTCTTTATCTTTCCTTTGGGTTTCATCTGTGAAGTGGAATCAACTTTGGTTTTGCCCTTAAATTCTTTCCCCTTATGCCTCATTACTAGGTTTGCACTTGCATCAACAGGATACTAGGCTTCTCCTTTCTATGCTCCTCTTCTATAGCTATAGCCCTCATCAAGTCATCAAGAGAAATAGTCTCCTTACGGTGTTTAAGGGACATTCCAAAATCCTCCCAGGATCTAGGTAATTTCTCTATGATGCACATGACTTGGAGCTTTTCAGGCATTTTCATATCTGCCTCAGCCAGACCTGGAGCATAAGAAGAAGTTCATGCGCCTGCTCCCCCACAGGTTTATTTTCAGCCATTTGGAACTTGAGAAACTTGTCCACAGAGTATTTTTCCAGACCTTGGTCCTCGGTGTTATACTTGCGGTCAAGTTCATCCCAAAGTGCCTTAGTGGTTTTGAAAGTGGAAGAACTGTAAACATCAAAAAGAACATGGGATAGTGCAGTGAGTATAGACCCATGCCCTAACCTGTCCTTTTCCTTCCACTCTTCAACCTTCTTGGTACTGTCAGGGACTTCTCATCCAAAACAGGGGGATCCGATCAATAGTGATATTAGACCGACCATGGTGAACCAGACTTTCATGCATTGTTGCCAACGCTTGAAATGCTGCCCGAAAAATTTTTCGGGCATCCCAGACAAGTCCACCCTCGCTCTAAAACCCACTGAAGCCATGAATGATATCTTCTCTAAGACTGTAAAAATAAAACGTGGAACAGGGCACATCCATGGCAATAATCGGATATACAGATATGCATGCACAACCATAGCAAACAGGTAAATGGAAATCGTTCAAACGACAACACCAAACAGTAACATACATGAGATGAACTGGTGAAATATACATGCTTAAAACGACAGTAAAGGGTGCAGTAGAAGCGTCTCTAAGGAAACTCCCCTTAGAGAAGATATCGCCCCCACAGAAGTAGTGCGACGGGCAAGGCGTTCTCCTCCCAGGATACGACTACCACCACGAAATTAAGAACCGCACTAATCTTAATTTCGTAAACAGAGCTACGCTAAGCCTAACCCTCGTTTACGGAAAAAAGGAACGGGAACGAAGGGCATGCACTGGTCACGGGCGGAGAACGATGCAGCAGCAACGGCCGGAGCGCGGTTGACGATGCCGGAGCGGAGCGGTGCAGTGCCGGAAAGGGAACGGGAGACGAGCGGCCAGACGGCGAGCGGTTCCTCGGTGCGAGTCGAAAGGGCGCTTCGGGTTTTTGCAGAACAGAAGCCCTAACCCCGCGATTAGGGAACCTAATCGCATATGAAGCACCCAACGCCCGCGCAGACCGGGACAATGGCCGGTTCAAATAACAGGCCCAAACAGGTCTAATCTCCCCAAGAAAGGCTCAAAACGCAAAAATAAGAAGTAAAAGGTGCCAAGTCAAGCCGCTGGACCGCGTCATCACACACACGCACGCCCGCCCAGGCCCTGCCCGCCCGGCGGCGCGCGTGTATGATATGGTCTAGCATCCCCCCACCTTTGTCTATAAGACATAGTCTCATGGACACTAGGGGTTATGAAGCCCTTAACTACTTAGGGGTATCCCATGTGGGACTAAAGACCCCACATATAAAGACAACCCCACACATGAGGACAACATAGCACAACTTTTGAGGTACATTTTTTATTCTATCAACCTTGAGTTTCACCTTTCTTTTATAAAGCCTCATTAACACCTTTTTTCCAACATATTTGGTAATAGTTCGCCATGTCACGCGAGAATCTGCCGTGCCGACCTTTCTCTTGCATGAGAGCGTATCGTATCGTACACTTCGATCGGATGATACTATATAAAAAATAATAATAAATATAGAACAAAACAGTTGGATCGAATCGGCCATGCTAGCGACCCGACTTGTCCCTAGAACAGTCGATACGGCCCGCAGCGCACATCAAACCTTGGTAATATCTCAGTAAAGACATGTTTACATAGTGTAAAGATATTTTACAATGGAGATGTATATTAAAAATCATTCCTTATTGGTAGTGGCATCTTATTAACGAAATTTTCACAAAGAACAAACAATAGTTCACATTTCATTTTCAGTTGGAGAGGGGGAATCTAGCCATCCAAACCCAAGTCCACCGAGTCCAATAAGCTAAACATGAATTAAAAAAAAAGATGGCCCTGATTATCCAACCAATTAATAGACCATCTTAAAGAAATTATGCAATAAATTTAACCCACATAGAACACATACTCGAGCCCCATAACGTTGATCTGGGGAAAGTCTCGAGAGTAAATTAAACTCTAAAAAAGATGCTTCCTCTAGTGTGTGGGCAACTCACAGGAACGCACAAGAAGATGTGAACAATTGGGAACAACCTGACGTAACGTCCCGACGCGGAATATCGGAGCGGAATTACAGTTATTAAATAGTACAGAGCGAGAAATAAATAACAAACCATTGCACAAATGGAATAATACAAATAAACTCAAATTTCAGTAATAATCCACCAAACTCTATTACAATCACTATAACATACCAACTTCATGAACTAGCTATTATATCAATGTATCAGAGCCAAAACTAGGGCCCATAGTACTTATTGAAAACCAAACTAATACATCATAACTATCTGACTCATTCTATACTACCTAACTACTAAAGCACGGGTTACTGAAAATGATCACTCCTGAGCATCCTCCTCAGTCCCATCCTCGTGAGTTTGGTATCCATCAGACTCACCTGAAACACATTAAATAAATACACAGGATGAGCGAATAACGCCCAGTAGGATTAATATCTCATGAGAATAAGTATGGTTTAAATAATTAATGTCTTAAGGCAGGATAACTAGAGGAATAGTCATGTAGATCAAGTAACGATAACGAGAGAACAATAGCATCTGGCACAGGAAAAAATAGCACAACAAGAATGATAATAGATGGCCATGTAATGATATAGCATGTAAATTACACAACGGTGCACTAGTACGATAACGATTGCACTAGTACTTTGATTGTCATAGATTAATCTTGATAGTATAATGGCCCTGGATGCATGCCGTACACATCCTGATCATTTAACTCCCATGGGTACTAGCACTTTTCGGGCGCTCCTCCCAGGACCAGATCGGGCCCCATTGCGCTGGCATTAGTCATTTCTTTATCTTAGACAATCACACGAATGGCTAATAGAGTACCAAGAAATAGATGAGAGTAGTAGACGAGATAGACGAGAGAGTAGAGAGAATGTGAACAGATGAGAGGATATAGATAGTAGACGAGATAGAGACAATATCGTAAAAACCGAGAAACAACGATAGTCACAGTTGCCGGCACACCCTCGTAGGCCGACAGTCTGGTAGAAATCACCACCGCCCACTAGGCGTGCTATGAACACAGGTTAGATGGTCCGGTGTGATCACAAGATAAGGAGAGATCACACTAAGGCATGGATCGTACTGATCCCTAAGGTGTAACGGGTTTTAGGTACAACCAGCTCGTCGGCTAAGGACGAGCGCCAAAGTCAAGAAGACTTACGGAGACCTTTACAAGGAGTCCCTGGCCCAGTCGAGAGTATTCCGATGGAGAGGTGGTCCAAGTCAATAGAAAGCATGTATAAAAACTAAAGTCTGTCGTGCCTCGAGTGCTCGAAGGCCGAGGGAAACAGTATCGGTGTTCAAAACACGCGTATAAAACGAAGACAAATATCATTAATTAAATAGGAAATAGTCTTTATTTCGCTAAGTTATCAAATACTTATTGAATAATTATCTGGTTCAAATGGCAAACACTAATGTTATGGGTGTGTAAGTGTAAAAAAATCATGAGAATTGATAAATCGTGCAAATAGTTTTAAATAATTAAATTTATATAATTATTGTCCATTATTAATTTTCTAGGTCGAAATAATTATAACATGGTGTAATCATGGCTAAATAGGGGTATATAGCCTAATCAGCAGGGGCATGTACACAATAAACGTTCTGGCCGCAATCCTTAAATCGCAGCGGGCCTACCCATCGCGATTCAAGTCGCGACGGACGGCTCGGGCGCGATCCGCAGGCCGGCCGGTCTGGCTTGGACGGGAGGAAACGCGGGGCGCGTCCGCCGCGTTCACAACGCGACAGAGTTGCCGACCGCGACCCTTCTGGTGCGGCGGGTCACGCCGCCGCGATATAGAAAGGGGTACGGCCATAAAAAGGCTTTTCCCTTTTTCCAGGGTTGATCCTATTTGATACAGGGCACTTCTAAATTTAATATAAAATCGCACGATAATCTAAAAATCATGAACTAATTTTAAACAAAAGTGAACAATGAATTATGAACAAGTACAATTAATTCGAAAATAGACAAGATTTATGCATGCTTTGATTAGGTTACATTTCGGTGACCTAAACATGTGCAGTCAAGGTTCAACGAATTAATTAGTGATGGATACATGATGAAAATTAGGCAAACTAAGGGCGTTTGAAAGCTAAATGACTTAGTATTTATGAGAATTTCTCATGGCATGGAATCAAGTATACATGAGGTTTGAAAGCAAACATGAAGGGTTGGGTACATGGATCTGATAGGATTTCAAGGAATTAATTCTCCCTCATGAAAGATCGAAATAGAGTGAAACAGAGGGCTTTGAAAAGGATCATGAAGTCTACCTAGGGCAATTTTTACACGATTTTAGCTTGAGAGATTGCCTACCTTCGGCATTGACAAGAAAAGCTAGGGTTTTTGGTGAAGAACGGGGGAAATCTCCTTGTCCAAGCTTCCTCCTTCGAGATTCCTCGTTCCTCAGCCGTCCTCCTTCGTCTCCCAAGGTCTCAACACACAAAGAGGGTTGATAGGGTCGGATTTGGGGTATTTGGTTGATAATAGAGTCCTAAATGCCTAAAACTCCTCCTTTCTTTCCAACTCCAAAAATTGACAATTATCTCCTAGTTTCCTATCAATTATCCACTTAAAAGGAAGAGAGAAGGCCTAAATTCGTGGCCAAGGGTTAGGATGGGATATGGACTCTTATTTGGAAATTATGGGTTATTTAATATTTATCTTAACCCTTCACTATTTATTAATTAATTACATACGAATTTCCATTAATTACATCCTCCCATAATGGGCTCTTCCCAATGGGCTCAAACTCTCATGCTGGGCTATTAGTACAACCAACACTAATTTAGTCTAATGGGTTTTGATTTAAATCATTCTAATTCTATTTATTTCTTTTTATTCAATAAATCTATTTATCTCATTTATAAAAATAAAAATTTTATTTTATTTGAATTTTAAAAATCAAGGGTACTACATCCTCCCCCTCTTAAAAAGAAATTGGTCCCCAAATTCATATGGTCGTGAGAGGAAGAGTGACTTACTTAATATCTCCCGGTAATTTCGTCGCATTAATACTTCGGGCTCCCACGTGGCCTCTTCAACTTCGTGATTTCTTCACAATATCTGACCACGGGTATAGATCGATTCCGGAGTTGTTGCATCTTCTTGTCCAAGATCTTCACTGTCCTTCTTCATAGGTCATCTTTGTCAAAATGATATCATTATAGCTGATTACGTGTGACGGATCATACACGTATTTCCTCAGCATGGACACATGGAACACATTGTGTACTGTTGAAAACTAGGGAGGTAGTGCTAGTCGGTACGCCACCTCGGCAACTCTATCCAACACTTCAAATGGACCTATGAATCTGGGTCTTAGCTTGTTTTCATCCCAAACTGTTGAAATCCTCGGGTCGGGGATACTTTGAGCATCACATGATCTCCGACTTGAAATTCTAAGTCCCTTCTTCTTTTATCAGCTAGCTTATGCTGGACTGAGCTACTTTAATCCTGTCTCGGAGAATCTATATATCCTGCTAGTGCTCTGCACCATGTCTGGTCTCAGCCATTGATGTTCTCCTATCTCATTCCAGCACACAGGTGATCTACAACTCCTCCGTACAGTGCTTCAAATGGTGCCATCTTAATGCTCGCCTAATAGTTGTTGTTGTAGGCGAATTCAATCAAGGATAACTGCTCATTCCAATACCCTTCAAAATCTATAGTGCAGGCATGAAGCATGTCTTCCACTATCTGATTTGTCCTTTCAGTTTGCCCATCCGTATGTGGGTGAAAAGTAGTGCTGAAATTTAACTTGGTTCCCAATGCCGTCTGAAGTCCCTTCCAGAATTAGAAGTGAATCTGGGATCACGATCTGAGACAATGGACACGGGAACTCCATGTAGTCTCACTATTTCTTTCACATAGAGGGCTGCTAACACATCGACACTCCATGTGCTCTTAATGGCAAGGAAATGTGCGGACTTAGTCAAACGGTCCACAATGACCCAGATAGCATCAAGTCCACTACGAGTTTGGGGTAAACCCATGATGAAATCCATTCTGATGCTTTCCCACTTCCATTCAAGTAT
This sequence comes from Colocasia esculenta, assembly GCA_014218235.1. NCBI lineage: Eukaryota > Viridiplantae > Streptophyta > Magnoliopsida > Alismatales > Araceae > Colocasia > Colocasia esculenta. The sequence goes on along the minus strand of JACBKR010001694.1, from coordinate 27,786 downwards.
GTCCAGGGGTCTAAGTATACCTGTAGGATGACAGTGTTCGACTTTTACCTGTTGACATGTGAGGCAGTGTGCGACATGCTCAGCCACCTCACCTTCATGTTTGGCCACCAAAATGACTTTTCATGTCTTGGTACATCTTGTTTGCACCTGGGTGAATGGTGTACTGGTCTTGTGGGCTTCATCCATCAGCATTCTCTTTAATTCTTCATTGTCAGGCATACAAGTCCTGGCGTGGAATAATATTCTTCCATCCTCAGCGATGGAGAAATCCGGCTTGTCAGCTACGGTCTCCCTGACTCTGACTAGGAATGGATCGTTAGCCTGGTGCTCTCTGATCTCGACAAAAATGTCTGGTTGTGCCCTAAGGTTGGCAACTATCATCTTATCACTTCTCTGCTCAGACTGGCAAATTGCTCTAACAATTGCATCTCACCCATGACTAAGCAGGATAGTGAAGCTATTGGCTTCCTACTCAGTGCATCAGCTACTGCATTACCTTTGCCTGGGTGATATTGAATATTGAAATCAAAATCCTTCAAGTACTCCAACCACTTCTTTGTCTCATATTAAGCTCCTTTTGAGAAAATAGGTACTTTAGGCTCTTGTGGTCGGAGTAGACAATAATTTCTCCCCATATAGGTAATGCCTCCAGATCTTGAGTGCAAATACCACTGCAGGTAGCTCTAAGTCATGGACATGACAATTGACTTCATGTGGCTTCAACTGCCTTGAAGAATAAGTTATCACCTTTTCGTTCTGCATTAACACGCAGCCTAGACCGATTCCAAATGCATCAGTGTAGACTGAGAATCCTTTGCCCTCGACTGGTAACGCGAGGATAGGTGCAGATGTTAACAATTGCTTCAGGGTCTGGAAGTTCTTCTCACACTCCTTGCTCCAGACATAGGGGTTCTCTTTCCGCGTACGACGCGTAAGAGGTACGGATATCTTAGAGAAGTCTTTTATGACCGCCTGTAGTATCCAACCAGTCCAAGAAAGCTTCTTATCTCTATGACATTAGTCAGCTTTCCCAGTTGAGTACAGCTTCTACCTGGAAGGATCGACAGCGATACATCCTTGGAAATAACATAGCCTAGAATGACACCTCCTCGAGCCAGAATTCACACTTGCTCAATTTGGCGTAGAGTTGGTTCCCGCAAGATTTGCAGAGCGATCCTCAGATACTCCTCATGCTCTCCTTGGTCTTGGAGTATATGAGAATATCATCAATAAAGACCACGACGAACTTGTCGAGGTAAGGCCGATAGATGTTGTTCATTAGTTGCATGAAAGCTGCAGGAGCATTGTTAGTCCAAAAGACATGACTACAAATTCATAATGACCGTACCTACTCCTGAAAGCCGTCTTGTAAATATCTGCATCTTTAATTCTCATCTGATGATATCCTGATCTAAAGTCAATCTTAGAGAAATATTTAGCTCCTGGTATCTGATCAAATAATTCATCAACACGCGGCAGAGGGTACTTGTTCTTGATAGTGAGATTATTCAGCTGCCTGTAGTCAATACATAACCTCATAGATCCGCCCTTCTTCTTGACGAACAACACTGGTGCTCCCCACGGAGAAGTACTTGGCCTGATAAATCCCTTTTCCAGCAGTTCCATCAATTGCTCCTTCAATTCTTTCAATTCAGCGGGGGACATCCTGTAGGGTTGGCGTGATACCAGTGCAGCTCCAGGTATGAGATCAATTGAGAAATTTACATCTCTCTCTGGTGGAATGCCTGGCAGCTCCGGGAAACACATCGGGATATTCTTGCACTATATGAATGTTTGATATCTTAGTTGCTTTCTTCTCAACTACAATTGCGGCAAGGAATGCCACACAGCTCTTTCTTATCATGTTTTGTGCTTTGATGGCAGAGACGAGAGACAAGTGCCTCTTGTGTCTACGTCCCGTGAAGGTCAATTTAGGGAATTCACTAAAAGAAATTTCCATCTTCTACAATCCACGATAGCCCCATACGTGGATAGCCAATCGGCTCCCAATATGACATCGTAGCCCTCCATGGGCATACAGATCAGGTCTGCTCTAAGATTGAGTTCCCCAATCTTAACATCAGCTAATGGAAAATACTTATTCAATTGAGCCTTTTCTCCAAGTGGTGTCGTGACAGACAATTCAAATTCCATAGATGTAGGTTGTTCAGTTAATGTATCAGCAAATGCTTGTGATATGAATGAATGGGTTGCGCCAGTATCAAACAAAACAAATGCTGATTGAGAAAAGACTGGTAGTGTACCTTCCACCACTCCGCCTTCCTTGGTGGTCTCTATCTCTTGCAGAGCTTGAAGTCTGCCTGGCTTCTTTGGTCCCATCGGATGCTTCTCATTTTCTTTCAGCAGGGGGCATTCGGGAATGCGATGGTCTCGACTCCCGCAGCGAAGGCATGCACCTGCCTTCCTCCAGCACTCTTTTGTCGTGTGACCCAGCTTGTCACAGTGCTTACATCTGGGCTTGTGTTCGGAGTAGTAGGGGTGGGTACTTTGTGTTAGGTTGAGTGTGTTTTGGAATTTTCTAAAGTTGTATTAATGATGACCAATGACATCACTCATACTTTGATTTTGATGATGACTGTGTGATTTTGTACTTAATGGGTTGAACATGTTACATAATCATTTATGTAATAACAATGCTCAAAAAGCATGTTTCAAATACTTTACACCTCATACTTTGATGATAATACCTTGTACTAATGTCTTATGTGTTAAATTCTCAGGGATATATAGGTTTTATCATGGTAGTGTCGACATTGGGTCATAGTCCCTGAAGCATTTTCATGAAACAGAGTCAAGTGTGTCGACACAGTCCATGGTCGTGTCGACACTAGACCCAGTTTCCAGGAGATCCATTTGTCTGACTGGGACAGTGTGTCGACACACTCAGTGGTCATGTCGACACTAGACCCAGCATCCAGAAGACCCTTTTTGCGCAAATGGGACAGTGTGTCGACACACTCAGTGGTAGTGTCGACACACTCTGGCTGAAACTTCAACTTATGTTTTATCTGACACGTGGATGGCTGGGGTTCAATGGAATCTGTCTTGGATCATGTGCCCATGCACTCCTAGGGTACAATTGGATATGTGGGGCTATAAATACCCCACTAATTGGCCCCCAAGAAGGGAACAGAGCCCACACACTTCCAGAAGAAGCTTTTTGGCGGCAAAAAGGGCTTTCCAGATCTTGCTCCATCTCTAATGTTGCAGGCCATCCTTTCAAGAGGAAGGACGTGGGAATCAAGGGGAATCTCTGGAGAGAAGCTTGCTGTGCTAGGCAAGGAGCAGATCCAACTGAAGAGGAGCAGGAGAAGAAGGATTTCTGGCATTTCAGATGCCATCAAAGCAGAGCATCGCCAATTGAGGAGAATATCCATCGATTTCCATCAAGGCTCCTTAATTCAAGTGTCTGCAAGGCCTCTTCATCGAAGAACACTCATTCTACATCCGTTTCTCTCACTTCTGAGTTGTTCTTCCTTATTTCGTCTATGAGATTTGTGCATGAAGTTCTGGACAAATTTCTGTGTACGAATCTGTCTTGAATCAGATCATTGCTAGAGGATCTGATCTCTTTTGTGTTTGATCTAGATTTGTACTGTGAGCTGTCGAGCTCTGGTTTGTGAGTCGTCGCACTCACTGTGTGGTTTGAGCCGTCGTGCTCAATTGGAGTCGTCGTGCTCCGTTGCTGTTTGAGCCGTTGTGCTCAGTTTGTGAGTCGTTGAACTCAAGGTTGTGTGTTGAGTCATCGTGCTCAAGGTTGTTTGGAGTCGTCGTGCTCCAGTGTGTGTTGTACTCAAGTTTTGAGTAGTGTGGCCTCACTGTGTGAGGGGTGAACGTAGAGTCACTGGAGGTGATGATTCGAACCAGTGTGCTAGATGCATGCATAGGGATTTCGTTCACACTTCTAATTGATTTGCTCATACACACTAATCACACATAATCCACACATACCCACACTTTAGATCAGTAATTTGTTTGTCTGAATTGATCTCTGATTCGAAGTAATTTAGAATTGCTTAAGCTTCCGCATTAATTGGTGTTGATCTATTCAATCCCCCTTCTAGATCTGATCCATCCACCTATTTGATCCTACACTTTGGGCTTCTGTTCCTGGCTTGGCCCATCAGTGATACTTAACGGCCTTTTCTTGCCGTTAGTAGGCTTGCTCGATGCTCCTGAAGTCTGTTCCTTCTTTACCATTCTGCCCTTGATGCGATCAGTGAGATCGGTCGCATCCTCTAGTAGCTGTGCCCTTTTGACCATCTCTGGATAGGTCTGAATATCCATGGGTGCCAACTGTGTGATGTAAGCGGGTTTGAGCCCATTCAGAAACCTCTTCACCTTCATTCTCTCCGTGCCTACCAGGTGATTGGCATAGCGCGCCATTCGGGAGAACTGAGCCTCATACTCAGTAACAGTCAGGTTTCTTTGTTTCAACACAGCAAATTCAAATGCCTTCCTTTCTTGGACTCTTTCGGAAAAGTACTTGGAGTTGAAGTGCTCCTTGAACTCATTCCACGTGAACTGTGCGTCTGCCCTTGTAGCCTCAATGGACTCCCACCACGCACGGGTGTCCCTTTCTAGTTGGAATGTTGCCAATAGTAGCTTATCACCATTCGCGCATTGCATAACGCGAAAGATGCGCTCAGTCTCCTTGAGCCAATTTTCTGCCTCATCAGGGTCTGTGGTTCCATTGAATCGGGGTGGATTCAGGTTGTGGAATTCCGGTGCAAGTCTCCAGCACCACGGTTGTTGTTATTGTTGGCTCCAGTAGCCTGGAGTAAAGCCTGAGTAAGCTGCTGAATGGTCTGTTGCATATCACGGAGTTGTGCACGCTCCGCTGCCATTGTTATGATTTAAGTTCCTTCAAAAAGAGAATTTTAATGTAAGATAACAAGTTTGCACTAAGTTTGTGCGTGTGTGAGTTTATTTTATCTTATTACCTAAGGTTCTACCCATCTCACATAGGTATGGAACTTAGACTCTAAATCGAGGCAGGTCAAACCTAGACCATCCTATACTTAAGAATAACCTAGGCTCTGATACCATAAAACTGTAACATCCCGACGCAAAATATCAGAGCAGAATTACAGTATTAAATAGTACAGAGCGAGAAATAAATAACAAACCATTGCACAAATAGAATAATACCAATAAACTCAAATTTCAGTAATAATCCACCAAACTCCATTAAAATCACTAATAACTTACCACTTCATGAACTAACTATTACATCAACGTATCAGAACCAAAACTAGGGCCCAGAGTACTTTATTGAAAACCAAACTAATACATCATAACTATCTGACTCATTCTATACTAACTAACTACTAAAGCACGGGCTACTAAAAACGGTCACTCTTGAGCATCCTCCTCAGTCCCATCCTCGTGAGTGTGGTATCCATCAGACTCACCTGAAACACATTAAATAAATACGCAGGATGAGCGAATAATGCCCAGTAGGACTAATATCCCATGAGAACAAGTATGGTTTAAATAATTAATGTCTTAAGGCAGGATAACTAGAGAGAATAGTCATGTAGATCAAGTAACGATAACGAGAGAACAATAGCATCTGGCATAGGGAAAAATAGCACAACGAGAACGATAATAGAATGGCCATGTAACGATATAGCATGTAAATTACACAACGGTGCACTAGTAACGATAACGATTGCACTGGTATAGATAGCACTTTGATTGTCATAGATTAATCTTGATAGAATAATGGCGCTGGATGCATGTCGTACACATCCTTGATCATTTTAACTCCCATGGGTACTAGCACTTCTCGGGCGCTCCTCCTAAGACCAGATCGGGCCCCATTGCGTTGGCATTATCATTTCTTTATCTTAGACAATCACATGAATGGCCAATAATAGAAGAGATAGACGAGAGAGTAGAGAGAACGTGAACAGATGAGAGGATATAGATAGTAGACAGATAGGACAATATCGTAAAAACACGAGAAACAACGATAGTCACAGTTGCACGGCACACCCTCTTGGGCTGGTAGTCTGGTAGAAATCACCACCGCCCACTAGTCGTGCTATGAACACAGGCTAGATGGTCCGGTGTGATCACAAGATAAGGAGAGATCACACTAAGACCATGGATCGTACTGATCCCTAAGGTGTAACGGGTTTTAAGGTACAACCAGCTCGTCGGCTAAGGACGTGCGCCAAAGCCAGAAGACTTACGGAGGCCTTGACAAGGAGTCCCTGGCCCAGTCGAGAGTATTCTTGATGGAGAGGTGGTCCAAGTCAAGAGAAAGTGTGTAAAAACTAAAGTCCATCATGCCTCGAGTGTTCGAAGGCCGAGGGAAACGGCATCGTGTTCAAAACGCGCGTATAAAATGAAGACAAGTATCATTAATTAAATAGAGAATTTAATCATTTATTTCGCTAAATTACCAGATACATTATTGAATAATTTATCCAGGTCAAATAGCAAACACTAATGTTATGTGTGTGTAAGTGTAAAGGAATCATGAGAATTTGATAATCGTGCAAATGGTTTTTAATAATAATTTATAATATTATATTATTTATTGTTTTTTCAGTCGAAATATAACATGGTGTATCATGGCTAAATAAGGGGTATATAGCCTAATCAGCATGGACATGTACACAATTAAACGTTCTGGCCGCAATCTTTAAATCGCGGCGGGCCTACCCGTCGCGATTCAAGTCGCGACGGGTGGTTCGGGGGCGATACGCAGACCGGCCGGTCTGGCTCGGACCGGAGGGAAATGCGGCGGCACGTCCCACCGTATTCACAATGCGACAGGGTTGCCGACCGCGACCCTTCTGGTATCGCGGCGGGTCGCGCCGCCGCGATATCAGAAAGGGGTCCGGCCATAAAAAGACTTTTTCCCTTTTTCCAGGGTTGATCTTATTTGATACAGGGCACTTCTAAATTAAATATAAAATAGCACGATGATCCAAAAATCACGAAACCATTTTAAACGAAAATGAACACATGGATCTATCAACAGATACAATTAATTCAAAAACACAAGATTTAGGCATGCTTTGATTGGGTTACATTTCAATGACCTAAACATGCGTAGTCAAGGTTCAACGAATTAATTAGCAATGGATACATGATGAAAATTAGGCAAACTAAGGGCATTTGAAAGCTAACATGACTTCGTATTTATGAGAATTTTCTTATGGCATGGAATCAAGTATACATGAGGTTTGAAAGTAACATGAAGGGTCGGGTACATGGATCTGATAGGACTTCAAAGAATTAATTCTCCCTCATGGAAGATTGAAATAGAGTGAAACTAGAGAGCTTATGCAAAGGGATCATGAAGTCTACCTAGGGTAATTTTACATGATTTTATCTTGAGAGATTGCCTACCTTCTGGCATTGACAAGAAAAGCTAGGGTTTTTAGTGAAGAACGGGGGAAAATCTCCTCGTCCAAGCTTCCTCCTCCGAGATTCCTCGTTCCTCAGCCGTCCTCCTTCGTCTCCCAAGGTCTCAACACGCAAATGAGGGTTGATAGGGTCGATTTGGGGTATTTGGTTTGATAATAGAGTCCTAAATGCCTAAAACTCCTCCTTTCTCTTCAAAAATTGGCAATTATCTCCTATTTTTCTATCAATTATCCACTTAAAAGGGCAAAGAGAAGACCTAAATTCATGGCCGAAGGGTTAGAATGGGATATGGGCTCTTATTTTGGATAATTATGGGTTATTTAATATTTATCTTAACCATTCACTATTTATTAATTAATTACATACGAATTCCATTATTACTTCTCCTCCCATAATGGGGTCTTCCAATTGGGCTTAAACTCTCATGCTTGGGCTATTAGTACAACCCAACACTAATTTAGCCTAATGTGTTTTGATTTAAATCATTCTAATTCAATTTATTCCCTTTTATTCAATTAAATCTATTTATCTCATTTATAAAATAAAATTTTATTTTATTTGGATTTTAAAAATCAAGGGTACTACACTGACCAACCTCAATCATAGCCTAGAGACCCTCGGCTCAAAAGCTAACCTGTAGCGTATTGACCGTTCGGATCGAGGTTTAGTGATTGTGGTGGCCAGTGTGTGGCTTGTGGCTTGTGTTTTAGGTGCTTACGCAAATTTTGGGGCTTCAAGGGCCGACAGATTAGGCCCAGAGCACCCTCAGGTTCTCTGTCTGTGAACGCGACAGAGCTGAGGGTTGCATTCTGAACGCGATGGTCTAAGGCGTCATGTTAATGAAACCGTTGCTTGAGGGTCTTCGTCTGCATGCCTGCCGCATGGTGTGCACTGGGAAGCTTGCTGGCGTCAGCAATGAGAAGGCGACGGCCTCAACCGTTTTCAGGTCGTGACGACAGGGTGCGTCGCGTTCTCAATGTTGAGGGGCTATTAACCTAGGTCGGCCAAATAGAGCTCAACAAGCTCTGTTCGGCCAGGGAGAGTAGGTTTTGCCGTGGTTCTTGGACGATTCGAGGTGTTGGAGCTATTTTTGGCGTGCTCTCACCTCGAGGACGTGGTAAGGAGTGGGGGAAACACCGGTTATCATCGTTCTTCGCGTATCTCGCGAAGGTAGGGGATTCCACCCTGTTTCTCTTTGTGATGTGATCCGGTTAAGCATGTTTAGCTTGATATATGCATTGTAGATGGTAGATACCATGCTAGTGTAATGATTAGAACATGTATTATTGCTTTTTATAGAAGATAGCATGGCTTGCATGGAGATTCCGGAGATGGAACCTCAGATTCTGGTCACTTTCTGTGAAGGCGACGGACCTGGGTGTCGCGTTCAGAACGCAACACCTGACCCGTCACGTTTTGCTTCAGAACGCCCGTATCGGGGCGTCACATTCTGAAGGCAACGGTTGACCCTATCACGTTCTAGCTTCCGAGGCTAACAGTCTTTACGTGGTTAAGTGATTACCAGATTATCTTTATTTATTGTTATGGAAATGGTAAGCGGTGCATCTACACTTGTTGAGATCGAAGACATCGGTGTTCACGTGGTCTGTGTGTGCGTGCGAGTAGTACGACACCTACCGTGGTTACCTCTCCAGTCGGGTACCCCAGGTTTTGTGTGAGCCAGGCACGTGGTGCTTGAGGTTTGTCCCAGTACTTGTGTACCGTCGAGGTCTGTGTCGTCTTCCTCGACATCCTCACTCTTGTGTAGAGTTGCACTTCCAACTGAGGGAAAGACAGCAGAGGGACAACGACTTGTGAGAGTTTGTGTTTGTCGATTGTAACGAGCTCGTGGTTGGGGGTTACGGACACCAGTAGATGTACTGGGCCCCAGCTAGTCCTGTTTTCCAGTGCCTCACTTTAGGGAGCTCGGGCCGGAGTCCCTAAAGGTGCCAGGCATAGGCCTGCGATAGTGTGGTCTGCAGGAGTGGTGTTGTTTGTCTCCACAGTTTCTTGGCTGTTCTAGTGGAGCGGTAGCTGGACCTTTCGTTTGTGGTTGCGAGACTGAGAGGTAGTCTTGTGTGGTTTGTCCGGGTCAGTTGCTGGTGTCGCGAACCAGTCTTCGTGACCCGAGTGTGATGTTTTCTACTTTAGCACGTACACTTGGACGAGGTTTGCCATTTATTTATTAAAGGTTGATTTTTGTTAATAGCATGAGATAAATGTTATTTACAGCTTTAATATCATGCGTAGCTAGTTCTATAAATTGCCTAGTGTAGCTTCCTGTTTCTACACTTTGTGAGTTTGGTTCCGTATGACTTTTGGGGGAGTTTCCCTACTGAGCCAGTGATTTGCGAGGCTCACCCCTACTCCTTTCAGGTGAGGGAGAGCAGTAGGCTTCTCGTCCTTTGTCAAGTTCGGAGCCGCACCGTAGTGGAGTTGGGTCTGCACCACCAGCAGTGTAATCTCTACTTTCTGTTCATCTCGAGGTATGCCCCAGATTGTTGTACTCTGTACTTGACTCTAGTTGAGAACTGGCTATGTATATTTTATGTAAATATTTGTGGGATGTGGCATCTTATATATATTTGAGATGTTTCCTTTATATTTCTACATACATGTGAATGATATCCCTTGCGAGGCTACAGCTCGTTCGCGGAGGCGGAGTCGAGTGAAGCTCGTTATTAGGTTAACGGTTTTGAACGGCGAGGACCGATACATAACCCCTAGATGGATAAAGATTGAGAGGGGTGGAATCGCCCGAGTAATCTCATGCCTGGGAAGAGCAAGGCTTGGGCTAGTTCCTAATCGACTACAAAACATGAACATGCATTCCCATAAAAGGACAATGAGACATATGAGGACAAAAGGTGGGTGTGCCCTATGATTATTTACCCTATGGGAGCAGGACATCATTCCCTAAGAATATTTTTCCTAAAAAAGGCATCATGACATTCTTGTACAAAGGATGTGGCCTCTCAAAGGGTCGTCAGAGCCATGTCGCCGCCCACCTGCTCCACGACATGCTCATGTTGGCCACCATATCCCAGCGTGGAAATAGAGTTGGCATCTATAAAACACTGGTTACGCCCTCCGATGATGATAAGAAACCCCAAGTTTCTACTCCTTTTTTTACTAGTTGAGAATGATGAGTCGCCTCCCCTTATAATTGCTTTTGCCTACACCATTGATTTAAGTATTGGAGGGAGGGTGATCCCTAGGGCAAGTCCCCTGAGCACCCTTGATGCATGGTCTACTTTGTGCAAACTTTACCCTAGCAAGCTTGTAGCATCCCTACCATTAGGCATCATTCAACAGTCTACAAGAAGACTCAAGATCATCTCTCTTCACAGTTTATAAATTTCCTTATTTAACTATTTCGACGAAGTTATTATCAAGCTAAATGAGACATAAATTCCAAAATCATCCAATTAATCAAATTGTTCATCATTTGATTTTGAGATATATCACGTATGAAATATAGACACTAAAGTCAATATTTGAATATCAAGAACTGGGTTTAGATATTAGAAGGTAGATTTAAATATCGAAGATAGCATCTTATATAGTATTCGAATATTACGCATGATATCTAAAAAAAATAGGACAAATTAATTAACAGTCTCTTACTGTAATAAGAGAAGTGCTTACTGTAACAACTTTAACGTATATTATAATAAGGGATAACACTTACTATAATAATTACAGTTCTGTTAGGACTAGAAAATAAGTCAAATATCTAATATAAACTTCTAATTAATTTGCCCAAGAAATATTCGATTATAATAAGTCAAATATCTAATAGGAACTTCTAATTAATTTACCCAAAAACATTCGATTATTGCTCACAATATCTAAAAATGATATTCAAATATGAGAAAGATGTTTGAAATTTATCCACCAAATGTTCGAATATCGAAAGTGATATTTGCATATGGAGTTAATGATATTTAAATATTTGAAGTAATATTCGAATATAATTGAGATTATGAAATATCTAAATGTTATTTTAAATATTTTTTATTTAGAAAATTTTGACTGATGATCTTAAGCAACTAAGATGTTCCATAAGATGAATTAAGAAAAATTTAGTCAAACTTTAAATATTTTGATACATACTTAGATGTTCCGAAGATTTTATACGCTCAACACTTAGTCATTTTCATGATATATACTTAGATGGTTCGATAACTTATTATTTTGTTAACCATTTAGATGATTAACTAATTTTGTGACTTAGATGTTCAGTTATTCTTCTCAAGTGTTTAGTTTAGATGTTTTTATTGATTACTTTGAAATTATGTTTTATGGTGATTGCTTAAAACATATTTTTGGATATTGTTTATAAGTTAATTACTCAAAAAAATTATGATAAAATTTTAAATATTTTGTTATTCTTTATTGATTACTTTGAAACTTTGTTGTTATGGTGATTACTTAAAATATATTTTCAGATAATGTTAAGTTAATTACTCAAACATATTTTTATGATAAAATTTAAATATTTTATTAATCATTCAAAACATATTTTCAGAGCCTGTACAACAACTTCTTTCTACCACAACAATTTTAGTGTACATAGAAGACTAACTATTAGACCACTTCAGAACTAAAAAAATACATTGGATTAAGCCCCTTTCAAGGATAGAACAAAACAAGAGCTTAGAATAAATATACGTCTAAGATTTCTACTCTTTCTCGTGTGTGTAATATGTTATAGTCGATTTGATAGTTGTATTATTTCACGTTGGATGAATAATCCTGAGATACTATAATACACTATTTTTCATTTTTAATTTGATAATACACAATTGGTATACCCCAAATATCGATTTACTTAATTAACTAGTCGATTAAGCACTGTATTTAAGACAGATCCAATTATACAATCTAACGAAACAAATTATCATATCCACCATGTGACTCTTAAGTGTCCCTAAAAGACTATCTCTATATAGTAGAAGTCTAGAACTTAAAATTTAAATATTTTTGGAGTGAGATTTTTAAGAGAATTCAAAATGTGATGTAGAGTAAGATTGGTTATATCACGCTGATCAATCATGTCGTATTTTTTGTGGCATGGTATGATCCATATTGTATCAATTGGTCGATCGAAAATGTCAAGTCAATCGATCGATTTTCCTCTTTTTTTGAAGATCAAATAGATTATAGATCTGACTATTATCTCGACAAAAATCGATCATAAAAAAAATGATCAATTGATTTTAATTTTGATCTGTTTGACGTCTGAAGTATTTATTAAAAAAATAATCGATCAATTTTATCGTACCGTGTCGGGGCTCTCAAATCTCCAAACATACTACGACACGACCATGCCACTGTGTAACTGGTGTAGAGGTTAAAAATATGGGATGAAATCTTGTCTATATATAATTAGTCTCATGCAAGGGAAACTCTCGATACGAGCCACAAGTAGGAACAAGGGGCATGCGCACAAAAGAGAGTCCTTTTTCATAGTTTTAATGAAAAAATTCTCCTATACTGAAGTTAAATTGACATAAATTTCTGCTCTCCTCCTTTGAATTGTAGTCCCTTCAACAATCATCTTGTATATATAATTAGCCTCATGTAAGGGAAACTCTCGATACGAGCCACAAGTAGGAACAAGGGGCATGCGCACAAAAGAGGACCCCAGTTGGGTCGATCGGTTAGAACTCTTACTCAAAAGTAAGAGGTCTCGAGTTCGATTCCTGAGGGGGTTTACCTGATTTACATGCAATCCTCGATGTGTGTAAATCTGGAGTTTTTCCGATCAAGTGAGGTAAGTGCAATATGGGTATATGAAAAGTAGGAGCTGCCAAGTCCTGACCTTGGAGTTCATGAACATCAATCCCTGAGCCCACAAAACCACACGGGGCGGGATTCCCTCGTTATATAAAAAAAAAAAATCTTGTATGGAATCTACTCCTTATTCTCCCGTTATTGTCCACAAAGGAACATCTCATTGATGGCCATTAAACTCCACCATGGGGTTGTAGTAGGGCAAACACTTGTGGGATACTGTATCCGCTTATTGGTCTTCTTGTCTCTTAATGGTGCTACTTACTATAGTTGTTTGAACCATTTGAAAATTCAAATCGCTGATCCTATGCAGGCAAAGGAAGTTGAATTTTTCATTGTTATCAGCTTCTAGTAGTTGCATGGCATTTTGTAGTTATTTCACTAGTAAAAAGCCATGCAACATATTGAGATTGGTTATTAGGTTAAGGGGCTCAATTAACTAAATAATTACAGGGTCAAGGAAGATTGTTTTGCAATTTCCTTTTAGGCATTGTTTGGTATTGCTTTTGAGGGGGGGGATTTCAATCATTGAATGATTGAAAATCCCCTTTTTCTCCCTCTACTTAGCAAACAAAGAAAATAGCTTTTAGATTTTATAAAAAGAGATTTTGAGAGAGAGGAGAGAGATAGAGAGAAAAAGGGTCATCATTGTGCCTTGGCTTTTGGGATTGAAAAGCTGGTTAGAGTGAGCTTTTTCAAAGTTGGTGATTTTGCAAAAGTGAAATCCCCATTAGGGGATCCCAAACGGTGCCTTAGTCCCTAAAACTTGACTGCCTAGTTTTGGACCTAATTTATTAATAGGTGTTTTTGCCCTTAAAAAGAAGTCTCTCTATTACCAATTGATAGGGCTTTGGGTCCGACCAACACGGGCCATAGATCCCTACCACATGCTAGGCCCAACAAGACCCACTGAAGATCTAGAAGTGACACCACAGCACTTTGAGTTCCTCCATTGAGGGGGAGAAATCTCATATCCGAAATGAGATTTTTCCTATCAGAGACGGCTTCAAAAGAATCTCAAAAAACATAAGTAGATCCTAGTCAGTTGTCATCTCTAGATGCAGACAACTCTCTCTCTCTCTCTCTCTCCACTTTTAGCTACTCTTCTCCACTTCACTAACTTGATCGTTAGATAGTTGTCTCTAAAATCACATCAAGACAAATTTCTATGTAAATTGAGATGGAGTGAACCGAGCAAAAACTTGTTCTCCATCATTAGACTCTCTACTCAAATTTCTCTCGAGGACGAAGTGGTCCCACCCACTACATCTGCAAGTTAGGTTGGAACGAACCATATCATCAACTAAAAGGACCCGCTTCTAAGAAAAATTAAGTTAAGATTTTTTAGTGTAAGACTATTAGTCAAGTTACGGAGAGCAAAAAATCAGTTGTAAAATATTACGAAAACAAAAAAAAAATCTAAAAAACCATTTTTTCAGGTTGACTAGAAAGGGCAAAAAGGGGGATTTTAAGACATCTACTTTTTGTTGCTCCCCCTGTTCAGGCAAGAACACGCCTTTTCCGGGTGCGAAAGCGATCGCAGGCTCGTCAACTTAACGAGGATGTCGGCGTCGTCGCTTCTTCTCGCACCATCACCACGATGCTGCCTCGCCGGCGCCGGCACCCGCTCCCCTCTCGGCTCACCCTCTTTCCCACGGGCCAACAGGACCCGCCGCCTTTCCTCCCTGAACCCACTCCCTCTCGTTGTCCTGGATAGGAAGAAGGCTGGCGGCGTCGCAATCCGTTCGGCCCCTTACCTGTCCGTCCGCTGCGCTTCGCTGCCGCCCGTCGCCGAGCTCGCGCCCGCCGCCTCCGCGGTGTACGGGACCCTCCTCCTCGGCGGCGGCCTCTTTGCCTGTGAGTCCCTCCCATCCCCGATGATCTCGCCCTCCCAAGTGTTGGACCCAGAATCTCGTATGTTTTGCCTTATCTTGTTGCAACCTGCAGATGCTAGATCCGGCAGCAAGGGGTCGATCGCTGGGGGACTCACTGGTGCAGCTCTTATGGCTGCTGTAAGTAGAATGCACATGTGCGCCTAATTTCTATTATGTTTCCAAATTGGTTAATAGAGTTCTTCTAATAGCCACATTCCTCTCGCCATCTTTCTGATACAATTGATGTAATTAGTTAAAAGAACTTGTTTTTTATTCATAATATAAAGCCTGCTACGGATGACATCTGTTCTTATGCTCTCTCTGCACTGTTAAGATTTGGATCACTGTTTGGAGCCCCGAGATTTGCGTAGGAGTTTGTAATACTTGTTCTGGTTTCATATTTTCCGCTGTTTCAGATTGTGTGCTCCAGTAGATCCAAAAGACAAAATTAAAAAAAGGGATCCTTCTTGTTTGTGTATGTTGTTAAACAGCTGTCTGTGGGTGGCAGGCCTACTATCTAATGCAAAACCCGGAGACGAAGGCTGCAGGCGATGCACTTGGATTCGGAAGTGCCGCCCTTTTTTCAGCTGTCTTCGGTCTGCCATCCCTTCTTCTCCTTGCCTTTGATTAGATGAACTAATCCTCACGTTTTGGTTGCTTGCTAGTTATATTCAACTCAGACTCATGAGCTCACTTTCTCTCTTTCCCTTCATTTGTTTACAGGCATAAGGTTGGCAGCCACCCGCAAACTTGTTCCTTCTGGGTTGTTGTTAGGTCTTTCAGCTGGTGCTTTGGTCTTGTTTGTGTCTGCCTATATGCAAGATAAGGTTTAGGATTTGATATTCCCTATTTAAATGTGCTATCTACCTGATAGGTTTGACTTCCGATTTGGATGTTCCATTATATCCGTCTTCTTTAGTTCAAGATGTGTCTTTACTTCTTTGTTCATTTCCTTTGGCTTGTGCTCTCAGATGATTGCCTTCCTTGTGTGGATTATTTGAAAGTGCTAAAAAAGGTCTTTGGTACTGGATAGAAAATTTCCATGCATTAGAAAGACATCTTTGCTCAAACAATTTATAGATGGAAAGGTGCTTATTTATCCCAGTAAAAAACCTTTAACAGATACAAATGACAGAACATCATTATGTACTAGTATGTAAGTTACAGACAAATATATCCCTCAGGATGGTATGCTGCTTCATGCAAGAAATATCTGAGCGACGACCAACAAAGCAACCACGAATGATATCTTCACAAGAGATGACTTGCTAGCAGAGCTTGATGTCCCAGGGTTTGATGAGGTTAAACCTGCACAAGTTGGTGAGCCATCAGACCAAGAAGAGAAGAACAATGTTTCTGTTGTCATGTATATTTATGGTTATATTAGACTTTCCATCTTTTTGCTCTCCCATCTCTAGTGGGTCTCTTTTATGAATTCTATTGCAAGCTTATTATTCTGCATTCTCCATCAATGGGGGAGGTCTTCCATGTTAAGTCAATTGCCAGTTGACATTCATGGTTGCAAGCTGACCAATATCTACTACTTGGAAGTGTCCAAAGCTTTGGCTGTATAAGAAGATTACATGAATCAAGTGCAGGTAATTCTACTTCTCTTTGCCCCACCTAGAGACAAGATTGTATGGCAGTGCGTGGTGGGTACACCATGTATGCTGCTGCCAGATAGCAACCATGGCACACAGACCAACATGAGTTATCACACATGAAATTTGTGCATCTGACTAGGTGATTTTCTTTGTTAGGATTTATTGTCCTTAATGTGGTGAGCATAGGAATGAGTCTAAACTATATTGCAAAGCTGGCTGGTTCCTGGTTGGACTTGGATTGATCTAGCCATCTAGGAGGTGGAAAAACTGATGATGTGGGAATGGAGAGAAGATCACAAGCTTACCTGAACATGAAGTGGGGCTGACATTAACCCCACACCTGGAGGGCAGCCCTTGGCCTGAGTCATGTTGACACCGGCCTGCCGAGTCAAGGACTTGTTGCCCAGCATGCTGCAGAGGCACTGGGGGTCCGACTTGATGAGTGATTTCAGTGGGTCACAGCAGCTGCTTGGAGGAGCCTTGTCTGAACTGACATAGTCCAGACAGGGGACAAGCTGGTTCAGGCATGAGGTGTCCTGAGCTTGGGACTCGGATGCTAACACAGCCAGGGCCAGCAAGCAAAACAAGGACAGTAATCTTCCCACTTCCATTCTCAGAAATGTTGATGCTAATCTCTCTCAACTCTTCCTTCTTGCTCTGAGGCCTCTGGTTTCCTGGGGAACTTGTGCTGTGATGTCTTCGGGGCAATTGCTGACAGGACATTTATATAGGTTCCATAGTGTTGAACTGCTTGTTATGGGGTGTCCAGGTAGGTGATCTACACGTGAGGTAGATACGTGGGTTTAACCATATTGGACCTTTTGCAGATCCTTGGCATATATGTTGAAGGTGTTTGTTATGGCTCTCACCTAACAGAGATTTTCAAATATAAGTTCCTCAAGCAACCACTTGTTGTGTCAGGGGTAGGAATGAAGGGCGTTACTCATGAGTAGATTGACGGCCTCCAACACACAACTCGGTTCCAGACATACTATTTCGAGGTCATCAATAAGAAGAGAAGTAATTGGGGAAAAAAAAAAGAACAAAGAGCTTCTTTGGGACGCCATGGCTTGTCCATGTTTCGGTCCTCAAAAGCTTGGTCAAAGCTTGATTGGCTTGTGCCTCCGGTTAGAGTAATGCTAACGTCTTTATAAGGTCGAGATGTTGACATTTTTATGGGGAACATAGCAGGAATTCAGAAGTTTGCAGTTGAACATAAAGGTCAAATAGGATAGGACAATATGAGTACACGGATGACGGAAAGTAGAGATTGTCGAGTCCCGACTTTGGAAAATTCTTGAGCCTGCACACAGGACTGGGTTACTCCTTACATAAAAAAAGATGAGCGTTGGTGATCCAAGGAGGAGAGGGAAGCAGAGGCAATCTCGGAAAGATTGGTTCGTAATATTCTTTTTTTTTTTGGTTTGGTTTGGGAATCAGTTGTTTCAAGACATGAATATTAAAATTGTTAAAATATGTAATTAACCTTTTTTAGAAAAAATGATAATGTAGACGTTAAGGGATATATGTTGATTTTTCTTCAAAACGCTGTTCTCATTGGCATGAAATATTTACTTTTCATTTGGACGGATAGTAAAAAAATACTTTTCTGTTAAAAACGACAAATATATATATGAGAGTGATAAATAATTTTAGACGGACATTTTTACTATGTATAGAGAAGTAAGGATTTCTCTTTGTTTTTTAAAATGAGTTTCCACGAAAGTGAAAGTAATCGGCTCAGGTGGCAATACAACGTTATGGTAACGTTCTAGTGAAGTGAAGAAATATGTGAGATAGCAAGACGCCAGATAAAAGGAAAATGGTTGGGTAATAATAAACTGCTCTCTTACATTTCGAAAGCTCAAATATAAACTTTTATTTTGGTTGGGGGCGGTGGATGGAAATGACCTACACTAACCTAAGAATTTATTTATAAGATCTTCACCCATGTTTGGTATCGAGATAAATTGAGAATAGGGTGACGATATTCTCAATTTATTTTTCGATTTATCTCAATATCAAACAACATCTAAAATCATGGTGTACATATAAGGCTTCATCTACTAAACCGCTTCTTGAGTGGTAACTCCGAGGCCGTGTAAAATGCCAAGTTTGTGCTCGATTTATATTTCTTCTTTCTCAGACGGGAAACAAGAGCAAACCAAAATGTCTCTCTTTCATTATTTTTGAAGTTTATCCATGCTGATTCCCACGCATCAGGCACGGGGGAAATATTTAAATCCCCGTTAACTGAGTAAATTTTTTATCCAGCCATGCGCCCTAACCAATCCCGGCATTAACTGTGTAAAAATTTTATCCGATCAATTGGATAAAAAGTGAGACTCCAGACAAGAGTGTTTAAATTTTAGTCCAACTCAAAAAATCGAAACGAACCGACCCATTCGATTCGAGTTGGACGTCTATTCAATTCAGTTATGCTCGACATTGTGAAATTGAGATGGATCGAAAGTTTGTGAAATTGAGATGCTTGACATTGATTCCCACGCATCAGGACAGGGGAAATACTTAAATCCCGGTTAAGTGAGTCAATTTTTATCCAACCGCACGCCCCAGCCAATTCCGGCACTAGCCGGATAAGAAAATTATCCGATCAGCCGATAAAAAGTGGGGCTCCAGGCACAGAACCCCGCTCCAGTAAAAAGAGCAAGAAGAGAGGAAACACAAGCTGCTTTAAATTTGAGAGAAAGATTTATTGTATTTTCACATTGCACTTTAAGTGCAATGTAACTAGGTAAAAATTCATGTGGCACTCCTTCCATGAGGAGTGATAAAAGTGGCCATCCAATTGTTGGATGTCACATGGATATATTGCCTAGTCACATTACACTTTACACTTAAAATGTAATGTGAAAGTGTAGAAGTCTTTCTCTAAATTTGAAGGCAGAAAGTGGTGACATTTGGTTACACTCCCTTTGAAGAGGTGCCAGGTCGTCCTTACTCGGCACGCCATGAGAGCTAAAAATATATCTTCTGATATTTCTACCAATATTCCCGCACGGCATAAGTTTTCCTTGCAGCACTGTTTACAGAAACATAAAAAATCAGGTTAACTAAATCGAACGAGCCAAAAGGCAAACACCAAGTGGCTGCCCGTGTGGCTGGTCGCAACCGCCAGTGCCATCGGTCACCTCACGGGTGTCACTGGCCGCCACAGCCACCACTGGTTGCTGCCATCTGGCCATCGGCGGACAGTGACGGCCACCGGGGCAATCCTTACTAGCGTTATGTGGACAGCCACCTGGGTTGGCAGTATCCGCCCAAGTGGGTAAAAAGTATTTCTCAACCCTATTAGAGATTTATTGTACTTTTTTATTACACTTAATTACATATACTAGATACTAAATTTATGTGACACTCAATAATTGAGTTGTCATTTTATTACTCCCACGCGAGAGGTGCCACATAAATTTAATGTCTAATCATATTATGCGTGAGTGCAATAAGAAAGTGCACTGAATCTTTCTCAATCCATAAACTGCATGTTTAAGACGTAAATGTAACCGGCTACCATCATTTGCTTGTAAATATTGCGCAAGATGACAGCGGAATTCCAAATCAAATGGCTTTCCTCCTTGAGTGATTATTCCTGCAACAACCAATAGTGTTCAGTAAAGAAATAAACCAGAGTTCTAATGGAAATAGACAAAGCTAATGTACACCAGTGCGATCAAAGGCATACCCTTCAAGCAAGTCCACATGGCTTCCAACTTTTCACATTGGAGGCTAACTGGCTAGGCACAGAGGATGACCAAGACTCTATCTCTGGTATAGGTCCAGTAAGCGCCATATAATTCTCACTATCTTGCTCAGCCATTCTCTTCCAGCTTAGCTACAGTGAGCATGAATCCGGGATAATGTAAATATTATTACAAATGAAAATGAACGATATTTAAAAGCGTTATGCAGCCACTAAGAACAAAGGTGTTTGGCATCCATGACCGTGCAACAAACATGTAAAAGTGATCATGTCCACAATATATTCCATTTCCTTTCTTTCCCAAAAGAGTTTACATCTTAACGTTGCACAGTCGCATGTTCCTAAGGAAGAGCAAGCAATAAAATCTGCCATTGACACAAAATACTTGAGTAGTACCAAAAATACAGTATGGTGAAAAAAACAAAGTTTAGAACACAACTAGTGACCTTTATGCTGCACTATGACAGGTGTGAACCTAGCTGGTAATTTAACCTACGAGGCTGATTGAATGGCTGATAACATGCAGAAGGAAGCAGGTAAATTCCTTTCTGGGGCATCCATTTGTCCTTCGAAAGGTTATCATTTGGAAAACTAAGAAAAACATAGGGGATTCACTGAAATGAATTTACTATTCAAAACCACTAGTCAGTGGCATAAACGCGTTTGAGAAAAGGTCTGGTACTGAGATGCCACAAGCTTTTGTTAGAGCTGGTAGTGTCAACGGAGCCGAACCAAGAACTTGGCTTTATGCTTTCCAATTGAACTATAAAATATTATATAAGCAAAAGGGCATTTCACTGCAACAAGATAGAGAGGGGAAGGACGTGAGAACCATGTATATGACCTAGCCTAGAAAAAACAATGTCAAGATTATGACAGCAGGTGCTACAAATGTGCAAGGACAAAACATGAACCACATTCCTCAGTGCCTCCTAGAACAAGTCAGTTATGAGGGAATGAAAATAGCAAGTCCAAAAAGATGGAAGCTAGGTGGCATACCTTTCCATCAAAAGCTACGCATAAAGCCTTAATGGTGGGATTCTGTACCCAACTATCATCTTTTGTAACTTCAGGATCTGCTAATCCACTTCTATTTGATGTTTCAGCATGAGCTCCACCACAGTTTACCATGATACGACCATGGGGCATCAGCTTCTTTTCAAGTTCCAACCATCTGTCAACCTTTAAAACAATAGAAAACTTCATAAAAAATGAAAATATTGACAAAAGCAATAGGATGATTTAGCAACATGACATAAAAGAGAACACAAGATAAAACAGAGGACATACAAGCACCGGGATTAACAATATTGGTGAAAGTTAATCTGTGATCTTCAGTTTCATTTGAGAATATGAAGAATCAAGAAAGTATGTGATAAATAATTTTAATAAATTTTCTTGTGTATACTTTGTTTAAAAAGAACATAAGATATCATATCATTCGTTCTTTTTTGATGTGTATATATCAATGTATCAGTGGCGTGGGAAAATATAGATGTAAAACCCTCATGCACATAGAGAAATGCATCGTTTGGGGTTTATCGTCATCTTCCACGCATAATTTTCAGATGATTCTGAGTTTGTGTGCTGGACCATTCCCCATCGATCAAAATAAAGTTTCTTTACATCGAGGAGAACTCGAAGACCTTTTATACATGTTTAGACCCTTTAGTTGAAAACAAGTAATTTGGTAATTTGTGGAAACATCGTTGAACGGACGGGGATACATAACCCACGGGTCCTCACCAAATTTCCCAAGAAAGATGAGGATTGATTTGTAAATTCTTCCTCCTTTTGGGACTGATTTGACATTTTTTGTCATGTAGGGGGTTAATTCGTAATTTTCCTCATGAATAGGGGCTGTTTGATAATTTTTCTTGGATGCTAGTCCTTAAACATTATTTCTGAATTTTCAGAATTATTCTTTAACAATTATTCCTTCTAGAAATGTTAAGTTTAGGAGATCCTCTATATCTCTTGGCCATGTACACCAATAAGCAAAAGACAGTGTTCATTTGTAATTTTTTTCTGATGCTAATATGCAGAAATAACATCCCGATCATATACACACCAAGTGAGAACATTTTTCAACATCTCTTTTGTTCATTTCTTTGGTGTAAACATGAACATGACCATGGTTGTAGGTTTCGCCCGAAACCGAAACCGACACGGCGAAACGTGTCGGTTTCGGCCTTGGGCGACACGAAACCGGACCGGAACACTGTTCCGGTCCGAGACTTACTGGTTTCGGGCGAAACCGAAACCGACACCACCCGGTGTCGGCCCGAAACCGGCGACACCAGGCGAAACAGATCCCCGCGACCTGACCGCGCAGGTCGATCCGCGTGCGAAGGCGCACATTGAGAGTTCGGGCTCCACATTTGAACAATAAGTGATATGTTTGATTGTTTTAGGTTCCAAGCAGTCTTTATGTCATTCTATTTACATATTTTTGTGCTTTATTTTTTTATTGTAGGACCATGGCTAGAGCTAGAGAAGAACAAAGCCAGGACTGGATGATCCGGGTGGGCTCATATGCATCGAATATTCCATTAACATGTCACCCACATATATCTGTCACTTAATCCAATTTTTTCAATCTTATATGCATGTCCACTGGTTCTTTTTGTGTTGTGATGAATTTTTATATTTTTACAGATTTATTTGAGTTTTTTTACAATTTTTTGTCAACTTTTATAGGTTTGGACGGTTTCGTTCGAAACCGAAACCGAAACCGTTTCGGTTTCGGCCCTACCCGAAACCGAAACCGACACCCCATCCTTACATGACAAAGAATAGTCCACTGGGGTGATTTCTTAACCCATAGGGACTTAAGAATACATGACTTGTTATATGCCTTGCCTGAAACAAAACACACAACGCTTCAAGGCAGCAAGGGAGCCTTGGGCAATTTCAGAAGAGCTCAAGACTTGGCCGATTTCTTTCCTCCTTGGAGGTGGTCTCCTTATATAGGAGTTTGAGGGGAGAGTTGGACATCCCAACGGAGCATCTTCAAGCATCCCACCGGAGGTCTTCATTAAGGTATGCGTTTTTTTTTTCATAAGGGGAATTGGGGATCCCACCGGTTGGCCATCCCACCATAGGTGGGGGCCGGTAGGGAGCCCCACCGGTGGGAGGACCCCACCGGTTGGGGATCCCACCAGCGCGCCCTGGTGGGATGGGGTGGGGAATCCCACCGGTGGCTCCCCACCTTGAGGTGGGAAAGCCACCATGGGCCTCCCACTAGTGGTGCGCCCCAGTGCCCACCGGTGCTTGGCACCGGTGGGAGTCCCACCGAGTTATAGAGTCCCACCGAGTTATACCCCCCCCCCCCCCCCCCCTCTTTTTCTATAATTAAACAACTTTGCCAAGAATATATGTTATACTACTGATATGTCAAAGTATACCTTCTTCCTTGAGTGCTCGTTTTATAAATTTCATCTTGGTGGTTGCACACCAAGTTAGCTCTCTCTATGAACAACAAAATATCTTATTACTGTGTTCTAATAAAGAAAATGACATTTGGAGAAGTAAGGGTCATTTCCTATCAAAAAACTTTTCTTTGTCCAAGTTTAGAAAATCCTTGAATAAGTTAAACTAAAACACCATGTTTCAGAAGAATATGCTCTCATGGTGTTCACAAGCATCTATACAAGATGAGTTTAGTGCACACTCTTGAAGAATCCATCTCTCAGCAATCAAGGTAAACATACTGCGTTCGTGATAGATATTTTACAGACTCTTGAATAAGGTGAAAGAAGAAACCACATATAAAGCATAATTTTTCCTTTAGATTTTGTCAGCTGTGCCCAAATTCGCTATCCTCACATGACTAACTCATAAGATTGTCATCCTAAATTTAGCAGTGCTATTTCCTATTTCACTAATAAATCTCCAAAGATCTATACCAAAGAGGCTACTAGAATTACAAAATGCCCAAAATTGATGATCTTTCTGTATACACAGGTTCATCCTTTCTCATTATGATATATAATACTCATACTCTAGAGGTACAAGTTATACCTCTTGCAATTGTGGTAAAACCTTCCCATCATAAAATAAGTCCACTATGATCCCTGGATGATCAAAGAATAAATAAATGAATAAAGTGCCATTGAGAGCAAGTTTCTTTCTGTAAATTATCTCAATTTGCATGTTACCTACATGAAAATAAGGCAGGTTAATAGCACAAACAATGACAGAAAATAAAGTGAATGAGCACTAAAGATAGTATCCAAGAAATAGACATACTCCTAGATCTACTTACCAGCAAACCCCCCTGGAACGCTCACAGATGCTGAAAGTGCATCTCCAACATTAATAGAGAGGAAACCACCAGCATGATTATGCTTCTCTAGATCAGATAGTTGAAAATATTTTCTTGCTTTATCGATCAACTAACAAAAAAATGGGAATTTAACAATGAAAATGCTTGTGGTTGAAAAGCAAGTTAGCTTACATTCAACAGTTCTTTGTAATGACAAGACAATGAAACAAATATCAGAAACTTAAGTATAAGACACTGTTCCAAAAATAATCGATGCTTTAAGCTACAGAAATTGAGGTAAGCAGGAATCCCTCTATTCATCTGCATCAATGCCTGCTAGAAGCAGAAGGATGAGTTCTGTCAAGCCAGAAAACGGAGAACTACATTATCAAACTTGTTACCTTCTTACATAATGGATATAGCAAAGGGTAATTGCAGATGAGAGTAGTAGAGGAAGGGAAAGAACCAGAACAGAAAGTAATGACAGGTTGTGCAAGAGAGTCATCAAGCCAGTCCAGATGTTCATACAGGGGAGCTCAGACACATGAGATCCTATTCAGAAACAGGCAGTGTTAAACACGGAGAAGGGAAGAAGCGTCCTGCAGAAAGTAGGAAGTGAGAGAACAATAGGATGCTGAAGGTAGGATAGGCTTAACAGTTAATGTAGAGATGCGAAACAGATGACAATAACAGCCCCAGTGCCCTGCCAGTCTAGAGGGCAAGGGGCGAATACGGAGCCAAGAGCCAAGGGCTGCAAAAAATAGGTATGAATGTTCTTCAGGACACCTAAGAAAAATACAAGTGGACATTGAAATTCTGTTTGCCCTATTATCAGGAATATAAACAAGAGATGTATGGTATAATGAGACTACCACAAAAAATTTACTCATCTGCAGGGTGAGCTCATGATTTGAAGAAATAAAATTCAGATTTAGAAAACCCTATGCCTAACCACTGACCCTTCTATTGACATTTTTTTTTGTGCTTTCACTTATTCTAAAACTGGACTCTTAAATTCATCCAAAGATGAAGTATGTGTCAAGGGAAGATACTTTATGTGGGTGGTGATGCCAGACTATGCCATCATGAACGGGACTGTTCAATTTTCATCAGAATATCTGGAGGCATGTGGAAACAGTCACACTGACAGGAACTGCTTCACATACAACGTGACCTTAGATAAAACAAATGACATTTTGACTCAAAGAGTCTTGGAGGTCCTTTTGTATAATTAACCAAAAGCAGAAAAAGGAAAGAACTTTTATAAACTTGAATGGTTCCAAATAAGGCATAGCCTTCAAGTTGTACTATCTAAACCTCAAATGAATTATCAGAAATGTATTTCAAGGAAAGGTTTTTGTACTTCTACATCATGGTTTACAATAAGGGAAAGTAAACAAACACCAAAATGTTCAAAACATATCACCCACAAGATGCAATTTACAAACAATTATAGTGCCATCGAACAGGACCATTGCTCAAGAAAACTAACAGTTGGAAAGTGGTCCTTACTATCCCATCAATTTCCCACCCTATAAGGTGTAATTTAGGCCATAGATCAAGGATCACATGTGCTGCAGTTCCACCACCCTGAGCAAGAATTCATTGGTTAGTACAAGTGTAGGACCGCCAATCTTCATTCATGTTGCAGGAATAGAAACCTTGAAGATATACATCCAAGCAACGGAGAAAATACCAATCCCAAAATAGCGATGGGGCCATTTGGAATAATAGCTGGAAGAGTCGCAAATCATCCTGCAAATAGGCATGACATATCATATTGAGTCAGAGTTAATTCTAGGCACGGATTCAGCAAGATTTGGTCAGTAACTATCATGAGTTTAGTGTGGTTGTGTAGGTAGTATACTTACAGGAATAATTGCAAAAATAACTCTCCTACATGAATAATTACATAAATGCCACTCTTATGTGCACTTATCAATTTAGATAGCCTTACTGCATAAACATAAGTGCAAAAACAACCATCGAGTTCAAGTGCTACAGTTATATACAAGCATGGAAGCAGAAGATAGACAGAAATTCCACATACCCAGTATGAATTGGTTAATATTTGCCCCTTGTTCAAAATGCTATGAACATTATCTAGAAAAAAACAGAGAAAACAATATGTTAGAAAGAAAATGGAATTAAGTCATCGGTTACATCAATTTCCCAACTCAGTGCAGAATCCCCATGATGAATGACTGTATTTCAAATTTTCAAGCTCTATGTGCATAAACATCTACTGTGGGTTCGAAACCCGGACGCGATGAGAATCCGCACTGCAATAAGGAAGAGAGGTAAATAATTGCATGCTTACGGGTAGAATCGAGGAGCAGAACCCTGGACGTCGGAGTGTCCACCACAATAATCTCGTTGTACGGGCTCCTGAGGAAGTGAGGACCGAGAACGGCTGGCCCTCATCCTCCTCCTCCGCCCGGCGCCCGCTCTCTTCTCCTTCCTCTACCCTACTCTGCGCAGCTCTGGGGGTATGGGGAGAGAACAGAGGCGCGCGCCCTCTGGCCCGCACGCGACAGATCCCGCGCGCCATGTCGCGCCGCCCGG
This sequence comes from Colocasia esculenta, assembly GCA_014218235.1. Taxonomy (NCBI): domain Eukaryota; kingdom Viridiplantae; phylum Streptophyta; class Magnoliopsida; order Alismatales; family Araceae; genus Colocasia; species Colocasia esculenta. Next base: position 549 of record JACBKR010001694.1, on the reverse strand, counting down.
GGAGGGGGCCGCCATCGAGTGTGAGTAAGCAAGAGAGGGAGCAGGTCGTCCTCAAGGACGGCCCACGGCGGACGCGCGAGAAGGTGGCGATGGGTACCGGGACGACCTTCGCCGTCGCCATTGCGCCCGGCAACCGCTGTTGCAGCCTGCAGGGCGCTGGTAGCTTCCACTGTGAAATCCCGCTTACCGATACGTTATCAGACCATGCCGTGAAGGCCAGCCAAGTCCCCCGCTTTTCTTATACACCCGTGAAAGGTTGCTTGTGAGCGATCACATCCTTTCAATTGTTTAAATTAGAGTTTTCTACTCATATTTTTCAAAACTACCCTTTTTGGGGTGAAAATTGCACAAGAGTCTACTGTGCATTCATATATGTATGCATATCCTTCAGTGCATGAATTAATTATATCATGTACACCCTTTTCAGCATTTCTGTTGAATATATTGTCAGAACCATGGTTTTCCATGCTCTGCTCGTGCCAAGGGAAGGCCGAGTTCTAGCATGGTCGGGTCGTTCAGACAATTGAAGGGGGAGGCAAAAGTTGGCTA